>JBBPDA010000105.1:6322121-6335602 GCA_037974385.1 Arnoldichthys spilopterus
TGCTCATAAGTGCTTAGAGTATGTGTTCAAAGGCCATTCAGAGGTCAGATGTCTTAAGGCCTAATTAACTATGTGTGCGATTTTAAAGTATGTGTGTAATTAAAGTAGTGACATATATATGTGATTAAACATCAAGATAATACGTCCAGATTAAATGATGACATATACTTGTTTTTACTTATAGACTAAAAAGAATTTTAAAAATTAAAAAATATACCATACCGGTTTCTCTACACTATGCAAAGTCTCGCGTTTAGTTACCGATTCTGAGCGTTCATAACTATCTTTTCTTTTTTTGGTATTTTGACTATAGCTTGTGTATTTTGGATTTCGCCTTTGGTTTGCCTGTGTTACTCCTGTTTGCCGGTATTTTGGACTTAGCCTGTATTTTTGGATTACCCCTTGAATGCCCCTTTGGATTTTGTAGAAATATCTCTTGCATCAAAACATCTCTTTTTACTTGCACCTGTGTCCAAGCCCTCTATTCATTACAATTACAATGCTACCGGTCAGCAGGGTGGGATATATTAGGCATCAAGTGAACAGTAAGTTCTTGAAGCTGATGTGCTGGAAGCAGGAAAACGGGGTAAGTGTAAGGATCTGAGCCACTTCGACAAGAGCCTTAATGTGATAGCTGGCAAACCTAGTCACACCATCATCAAAACAGCAGGTGGAGTGTTTCTGGTATGTCGAAGTTAGTACCCACCAATAGTGATCCAAGGAAGGACAACTGGTGACAGGATCATGGGCACCTAAGGCTCATCGATGCATATGGGCAGTGAAGGCTAATCTGTCTGGTCTGATCCAAAAGAGGAGCTCCTGTAGCACTAAATGTTAATGTCAGAGCTGTTTTACCTGCATGAAGTAGACCTTTGTGTAATGGAATTTGAATTTTCATGGGAAGCCTTAAAAGAGCTTCAGAGTTGACATACAGATCTCATGTGCTACCTAGTTTGTTAGCAAAAGGTAAAAATGAATTTGCCCGAAAAGGCAGCCATGCTTTCATACTTCTGAGAAACTGACTTTCATGCATATGGCCAGGACACCTACATTCATCCTTGTTGGGAACCCAGCAGGAGCACTCAAAATGAGTACTGCCAGGGAATCCAGAGGTTCTGCACTTTGAACAATTCTCCAACACTGAGATTCTTATACAACAATCTGCAGTTGGGTTAGGAGAATGTAAGGTAAGTAAGGAAAATGTTTTGCTTGTGGTGAGCTCTAAGACCAAAGTCTAGAGTCCCAAACATTTCCCAGGCTGAGGGAGGAAGATGAGGTTTCTCTGGTGTGGTGAAGAGGATGAGTGGTGTGTGAGGACCTGGGCTGCCAGCCATGACGCCCTCCACCAGTCTGCCAGTGGCGCCATCCAACTGGGCCTCAAATAACTGCTGGACAAATCCCATAGTATACATGTTGAAAACTTCAAAGCTGTCCTTCAAGATTTGAGAAGGAGTATAAAGACAGTTTAGGGTTATTCCTGCAACTTATGCAAGTTATCCATTCCTGTATTAGATCTGGTGAATGCTGTAAATCAGCTTATTTATAGTAACAAAATGTTAATCTATCCATGCTGTGGATGCCATTCTGTAGTAGCAGAGGCTACAAAAAATCAATTAAATCAAAAGAGAAACATTTTAGATAAAGTGACTAGATATAGTGTGTAAAGAATTTAAGAATTTCTTTCAGAAAACTTTATTGATCCCAGAGGAAATTGTTCATTGTTGTTTATACTGGTGAATCTGAAAGTCTGATAACAAATTCACTTTATTATATTTCTGATGCAATCATACTTTTTCTGTTCCTGAATTGTTGTATTGCAATTTTACCCTTTGGCTAAGGCCTGTTTGACTCACTCCAGAACAAAGGCATTTGTCAAGACTAAAAATATTGTCAATAATATTGTATCAGCAAATCTGGCACATGCTGGTGTGTATTCTGGGATATTTACGTCATTATCCTGCGACAAGACTGGTCACAAGACAAACATCTTACAAGGGCATAAAAACCTTTTCCTCTCATCTCATCTCCCTCTCTCTCCCTCAAACACACACTCTACATCTCCCTCTTCTTTGTTGAACACTTGTTGTTAACAGTGTCTTGTACTTTGGGGCTCAAGTTTATCTTTCATTTAAGAACTTTATAAAAGCAATTCCAATCTCTAACTTAGATTTTTTACAGGATATTGTGAGAAGGTTATATGCCACCAGAATGTGCATTATAATATTTTTTTTTACAATTGTTAAGTTTTACAATAAGAAACAAAGACAAAAAGTGAGAAAAGTATGTGTGGCCTGATATGTGTCAATGATGTGAGTTTCTTGCTCACTGCAAGAAAGCTGGTGTTCATGCTACTAAACATTCACACTGCACTCCTTTTCTTGCTTCAAAACAAGAGAATTGCTATGTCTACATTCTCTGCTATGCAGCAGTATTAAAGCACATAGATAACATTCTGCTACAAGAGATGTATATCCTTTAAACATTGGTTAAATTAAGAACAACTACACCTGACCTTATAGTGTGAAAGTTCTCATGCAAAATAAATAATAAAGCTCTAACTTTGAATGTTCAAACATTCAAGCTCACCCAGCCTTGCAACTGTTGGTATGACAGAACAGATTAATTTGTGGAGCATGGATATGGCCATTAACCTGGATTTCTTAACCAAATAACTTTTGCTAGTGGTTATTTTATCAGCTGTTCATAAGCAATCATACTGGATTCTTCACTGTCTGCCAAATACCTTAGGGTTATAAATACTATGCTGTGTCAAGAAAGTATGTTTATGGTCTACTGTATGTGTAAGCTGACAACTTTGCTTTGAGATCTTTACTTCACAGGTGGTGATTGACAAAATTGCAGAGCTAATAATTTATCATTATTATACATACCTTGTGCTCACAGATGTCACACCTCAGTCATTCCACACTTAAATGGCTGTTTTTTTTGTTGTTTCAGGTGCACACAGCTGGACATTACAATATATATTTCCAGTCATTGACTGATCACACAGCACATTCACCATTATGAGATATGATCAGTTTCTTCTTACAAATCCATCAAATTCTTTAATGGTTTTGTACAACTTTCCATTAACCAACCTGGGTTGTACTTATAGTATAACATACTACTTTTCTCTTGAGCTTACCACATAGCAATGGAAGCTCTTATGAGAATGATACATTCTTCCTTTAGTATCGGCTATGTACCTGAATCCTTTAAACTAGCAGTTGTCAAACCCCTGCAAAAAAAAAAAACCAAACAAACATTAACCCATGCCAGCTTTTTGTAGATAATATTACTATAGATGATATTAGTAGGATAGCCTTTTTATATCTCTGAAATATTGCTAAGATAAGAAATATAATGTCTTTAGATGGTGCAGAAAAACTAGATCATGCTTTTGTTACCTCTAGGTTACATTATTGTAATGCATTACTGTCTGGATGTTCTAATAGGTGTATAAACAAGCTCCAGTTAGTCCAGAATACAGCAGCGAAGGTTCTTACTAGAACCAGAAGATATGATAATATCAAACCCATTTTATCTAATTTGCACTGGCTCTCTCAAATTTTTGCCTAGTTAGGAACAGGCTTTTTGCTGGTGCTGGTACTTTGCATTGCAAAGGTCACAGCAGGGGCAGAGTTTTCTCTTTTAAAGCCCAACAATTATGGAATAATTTTCCAAGCAGTGTTTGGGACCCCCTCACTCCTACTGAGGAGAGCACATATGGATAGCCCTATGTTCCACTTAACTGACTGAAAGTCATTGTGGTCCACCTTACAGTAGGAACTGCTGATGCCTCTTTAAACTGAGAGTTTCTTTCTTTTCTTCTGTTCATTAATGCTATCCAGTGTCGACCAGAGGAGGATGGGTTCTGAGCATTGGTTCTTCCCTTGGTTTCTTCCTGCAGCTTATAGAGTTTTTTTTCCTGCCTCTGTCGCCTTTGGCTTGCTCATTAGGGGCTCAGTTCTGGAATCTGTAAAGCTGCTTTGTGATGTCAGTTGTAAAAAGTGCTTTAGAAATAAAATTGACTTGACTTGAATTGAACTGATTTATGTATTTTCTTAAAGAAACACTAGCAAGTCTCAATTGTCTAAATTATTTAGAACGGCAAAAAACTGATAAATTCAAAAAATCTAAAAATTTAAATACGTAAACAAAACATTTGAATAACTAAGACATATACTGTCCTAATAAACCCAACAATTTATAAAATAAAGCTAAAAATTAGTAGCTCACAGATTTGTGTTGGTGGGGAGGAGTGTGTGTGTGCATGTGTGTGTGTTAGAAGTGGGTGGGGAGGTTGGGAAGACCAAATGAAACCAATTTTTTTTGCATGTGGAGTGGGGCACTATGATTAAAGGAGCAGATGCTTGAGCACCAAAAACATGTTTTCATATCAGATGCTACTTAAGGAGAAATGTTGCTCTCCTAGCCGCTATTCCAACAGCCAGCAAAATATGCCTTACTGGGTAGAGCTTCAACTTGCAATTTAAATAAATATTTATCAGTGGTATTTTTTAATTATCTTGTAGTATAGTGATTAGTATGATAATTTTTTAAACATCTTTTTTTTTTAATAATAAAAGCAACAATGATTAAATTAAATCAAATTTAGTTATTAAAACATATTTTGGCCTTATTATTATAGAATAATGTGAATATTTTTGATAGTCACAGCCCTGCTTTTTTTTATATTTTATTTCAGTACAATTCAGCTGATACCTGAAGAATATGTAGTTATACAGAAGTCTTATAGATGACAGAGTTATGAAGTCATGTCTTCAACTACACTGAAAGAGACCATGAGCCTCTTAAATATCCACACTCAAACGTAAACCACAAAAAAATGTTAATACATCTAAGCACTTCCACTTACTCACTTATACATTCCACAGCGGCTATAATTCTATTTAACTGTCTAATGTGTAGGACAAAACTGACAATACAAAACATTTAAACTCAGGAGCATACACTCTTTGAAATGTGTGTACACATACACTTATTAGCAACAACCAGTTGTCATCCAACAACTGTCATCAACTGCTAAATGTAATTTTTTTTCATTTAACATGAGAATGGTATGTAGAATGCCTCAGACATGATAAGGGCTGGAGACTGATAGACTACAGAATTCCACACGGTCTTTAACATTTTCCTATGCTGATATCCAAGCATCAATCATGATATTTACTTACACAATAAACTTAGTGGCAGAAAATAACAAAAGTGTAAGTATGATCAAACATGTCAGTAACTAACATCAAATTTCCAATTCAATAGTGGTATGGGGTAATCACAACTTAGCTATGTTTTGATCAAATTTCTTAAAAAAATGGTAAGTGATAAAATGAAAATGTTTACAGGCAACAACATGCTTCAAATAAAATTGCTTTTAGTGCTAGAAATTCAATGCAAAATTATGTCAGTTTCTACAGGAGTATCAGTGTAAAAAAAATTACCTGCTTCCATCTTTAATTTCATGTGTTACAGACTTTTCTGTATACCTTTTTCTGTAACATCTGAAAGAGCCAATAGAGCCTTTTAAAGACACTTCATTCTTCTACAGTTCATCACACCACTATACTGTATGTGTTTGCTGACGTCATATGAGCAAACTCACATGACATGACATCTGTGTCAATTTTTTCCCGCAAAGAACATTTCCAGTACAGGTGTCTGCATCATTTCAGGTATTGACAACTATTTGGTTGAAAATCTTTTTTCAACATTTCTAAAACATTTCAGACAATTCATATTTTCTTAGCCTGCATCATCTTTTTTGCGGGAAAACAAATCCTTTGGGGGTGACATTGTGGCTGAAGTAGTCATCTCTAATGCATATGTCAAAGTGTGTTTAAAATAAACATGCCAATTTATGAGGCCTGAAAATGTGTTCTGAAGTTACCAAATACCTAATCCTGATGAAAACCAACACTGCCATTTACATTAGCAACCGACCTAGCGATTTATCCACACCTAACTAGCAACTGAATGAATTGAGATTTAACTTTATGTAAATTAACTATGCTGATGTGGGAAGACAAACCAAGTGATTTGTCCAAGAAATTTGTTGGAACCAATTGCAGACACAGGTGTCCAAGGTTCCCAGCTTTTATTCTCTACATTTTGTTTTTACTTCTCATCACTCATAATTGTATAAGGTTTTATGAACCCTAAATGCCTCTATTTGAAAAAAGACCCTGGTGTGTTTATGAACAGGGTGAGGGAGAGGGCAATTCTTTTTTAGGTGTATGAACCCCCAGGGGTGTTTGGAGTTTTTTCATGATAATGAACTGTTATGTCCCTGCAGAAAAAGGGCAATTTGTGTCAAGATTAAAGATTCAAGGTTCAAGCAATTTAGTTATCACTCACAGTTAGACAAGTACAACACACAGTGAAATGTACCCCTGAACACTCCAATGACTGTACAAAGGCTAGCCAGAAAGAAAAAGGAGATTAAACAGATAAAAGAGAAAATGTTTAAATTAAGTTGTGTTCTTTAATATACCTATCCATCTATCTCAAACAAAACCTTACTGAAAGCTAAATTAATAGATCATTTTCATATAGTATGGACACAAATTAATAACCAGCATCTGAGGAATTAATATAAACACAAGCTGAAGTATCAGGTTTCAATCACTGAAGTCTGGATAGAATAAACCATAAAGGGGTAGTGGTAAACAAGTTAGGGACTTGCCCACATGATTTGAGGGTTACAGGTTCAATCCTGGCCCAGGTACCACTGAGGTTCCCTTGAGCAAGCTACTCTGCTGTTACACTGTACCCTGGGCACTGTTGATGGCTGCCTGCCTACTTCACATGTGGATGGGTTAATTGAAGAGGTCACAATTTGTTGTGGTGCACTTTGTGTGATGGGTGTATTCACAATGGCAAATAGTCATTTTTATTTCACCTAATGAAACTGGACATAAATCAATCGCAATCTGATCTCCGATGTTAATAATATAATTGGGGATTAATCAGTGAAGTCAATTTTTGGTAAATATCCTCTGAAAAGAGTCTTAAAAAATGCTAACCACAAACATAGTTTTCCAGTCACTAGTAAGGACTAACACGTAGCTGAGAGTTTGGAGCAAGATCAGTAAAACTCACAATTATTTAAGATTCTACATATTCTGTCTGCTAGGATCTAATATCTGTGCTTGAACTTGCTTATACTTGGAACTGGTGAGATCACTGTTACCTACATTTTGCTAATATACTGTGAAAGTCACATACAAACACAAAAAGAAACCAGTCATTAAGCTGTCTTGGTGCTTTCATGCTTGTTCTCTCACTCTCTATAGGTGTGTCTCAGTTGTGCACTTAATACATATTTTAAATAGTTTGTAATATGTATCTTGTCAAAAGTTGTGTTAAAGTTTACTCAAAAACACTGGTGGAGCCTTGAGTATGGTAAGAATAAATACTATCCTCCCACAATGATCTGGGAAATGAAACAGGAGGTGTTACATGGCTGGAAATTTTGAAAAGTGGGCATGCAAAGTAAGTAAGTGAAGCAGTACACTTCTAAGGCAGTGTCTTTCCAGTTTTAAAGCAGTGTGGTAAAAGTTGATGACCATATTTGTTCATTTGTGTAAAAAAAAGTCTAACATAGTTCTAACATAGTCTTTAGAGTCGTTGACTAATATGACAAACATTAACAAAGCAACACTCCATTACTTCCTTTTACTTCCCTGTAGCATGTTAATATTTTGTGTACTAAGCTGTGAAACTCTTAGTTTTAAGATCAGTTCATAGAATATTCCGTATAGTATCTGAGTATAGTGTATAATTAAAACTGTCTGTCTCGCTTGCTAGCTCGCTTTCTGGGATATTGTTTATAATTTGTAGGCATCAAGGAGACACTACCAATATTTGGGAGACTCCCAAAACTCCCAGGAGAAGTGGAATGTCTGAAGTGTTTAAATCTCATTATTCACTATGAACATGTACGTTTGGCATTTGACCATGATTGCTTTTAGATTTTCAAGAGAATAGCAACAACTAGCATAATCTTTTTAAAACCAGTGATTTTTGTAATTTTGTTAGCAACCCTGTTCCAGTTTTAGCCAACTACATAAAGTAGCCTCTTTTTAACAATAGTAAACCAAAAAAGAGAGAAATGTAAAAACATGTTAATGTATAACCACAGTTCATATTTTAAACAGATTATAGCCATTACTTAGTCATTTTTAACTACAAATTCTGTAGTTAATTTAGTCAGTCCTTTCTGCTTACTATTATAATGTCACTAATGAGCTACATCTGGGGATACTGGAGTGGTGATTTTCTGAAATGCAGTTGGAGTAATGTTTGTACATGTTTCGTAGCTGGTGCATAGCTTTTCCTTTCCATTACACTGCGGTCACGCTTCACTCTCAAACAAAAAGGGGCGGCCACAGCAAAGCCAAACAAGCGTGGCGTGGTGTTAGCCGCTAACAAAGCAGAACGCCCTCCATCAGCATACACGTCATGGTCCAGCACAGGCGCACTCTCCCCTGCAATGGCTCTCTTTCTCTCTCTCTCTCTCTGTCTTTCACATACAAACATATACATTATGGCACTGTAGAATTTTTTTTCCTCCATACGAAGCCACAACCAGGTTGTGTAAAGCCTACTGAATTATTTCAGATAAAGCATATTAATACATTTTACCCTTTTTGATATACTGCCCACATACCTGGTTGGTTAAATGCGGAGGTTTCGTTGTGGTGCTTAAGTGTGTTCACAGTGACAAATAGTCACTTTCACTTCATATTTCTCTGTAGACAAAGTCAGAACACTCTCAGCAGCTAGTACTGCCCACTTTAGCAAAAATAACCTGGTAGTGTTCTTAGGATCATTATCCTGTTCAAAGTTTTATCTTGAACCTCTTCTGTCAGTTTCAACGTTTGGACAGATGGCCCTACATTAGCTTTAAGCACTCTTTAATATAATGCAGAAATCACAACTGAAAAAACTGACTGAAGAGCCCCCCCCCCCCAGTCCCTAGTCCTTGTGGCAGCAAAGGACCCCAAGCCATTACATTTCCACCACTATGCTTCAATTTTGTCATGGGTGTTTCCTTCTGAAAAGCTGTCTTTGGTGTATGCCACACATGTACTTTTACTGTTTCCAAACAACTGCATCTACATTATTAAAAAAAGGTCTTTGCCATTTTCTTTGTTCTTTGGCAAACTGTAGGTATGCTCTCATATTCTTTTTATTTGAATATAATAGTCCAATATTGGGGTGGCATGGAGGTGCAGTGGTTAGCGCTGACGCTGCAAAGTGCAAATTAAACCCAAAGAACGCTTTGAGTGCATTAATTTATCCAAGATTTGAACACCTGTTTGGAAAGGGCCTATGAAATGATTATGATTGGCCATCTTATATATTTTAAACAGTACCTAAAGAAGTAAATTGAGTGTTTCATGTCAGCTAGCATTAGCTTACTTATTTCCATAGAATACTGTCTTTTTTCCAACCTGTCATTGGCTGCAGGTTACACTGGTTGTTAGCTTTAAATGTTATAAAAAGGTATATGCTATATGACACTACCTTTAATGCCACACTATTGCAATTTTACTTTCCTTAATTATTAAACCTGTATATATGCAAACATCATTTAAGAGATAAAGAAGCTCCTCAGAAGGTCAATTAGGTTAAATATTTTGCTAGTTTAATCAAATATCATCATGACCTTGAAATTCTTTCAAACCCCTTAAAGAGCAAAATGGATCTAAATAAATAACACATTTAGGGATGGCAGCTTATTTAGGAGAGAGCAGCACTGTCCTAATAAAGGCTTAGCTCACCTTATCCATAAATCTTAAAAGAACTCCTTTAAACTCCCTGCCACAAAAATAGGAATACAAAAATGTATGTATGTGTACATACTAATTGGAGACGTTCTCAGATTCTTTGCCTGTGAAGTAGAGATGCCTGGTGTGTCTAAGCCTCTTGCAACCAATTTCACACCTACTAACAGGATTTATGGGCTGAGTGGACTTCGCTGCCCCAGGCTTGTGAAGAATTAACTCGAGACACTGATGTATTTTCCACATCCAGCACTTAAGACACACACACACACACACACACACACACACACACACACACACACACACACACACTTACCCAAGGATGATTCTTAGGTTTGCTAGCATCAGCAGCTGGGTGTCCTGAGGGCTTGCATACCTGTCTTCTGTGCTTGACAGGTACAGTGCTGTTCAGTGTGGTGTGTGCATGTAAGAATTGGCCACAGAACTGTGTGCGAAAAATGTCCAGAGGGCCTGTGATGGTTGGGCTCACATAAAAACTTCTGCCCGTCATGTTCTAAGTCAAGAGAGAGGAGGAATTACGAACACGCCATTACAGACCTTCATATGTATGCTTGTCTATGGGCAAAATGTGAACACACATTTCCATAGAGTATCACTCAATGGAAATATCACCCAAAAAAGCTGATGTACACTGTCAAGGCATTTCATATTGAAGTGAAAGATTTATTTTTGGACTACTGAAAGTTAGGGGTAGGGGTAGAATTATAGTTTTGGACATAGCCAGAGCAGCAATGCATTTTTGCAGTCCAAAATTGTGTATTCATTTATTTTGCAAACGCTTCTTCCATTTCAGGTCATGGGGGAAATGGAGCCAATCCCAGCTGACTATGGATCAAAGGTGGGGTACACACAGGACAGGAGGCCAACCTATTGCAGGGCAACACAGAAAGAGGCAACCATTCACACACACTCACATCTATGGGCAATTTAGAGTACCCAACTATGCAACTACTGCAAGCCTTTGGACAGTGGGAGGAAACTAGAGCACCCAGAGGAAACCCACATGAACACGGGGAGAGCTTGCAAACACGAACCCAGGACTTTCTTGCTGTTAGGCAAATGTGCTGACCACTGCACCACTGTGTCACCCTCAAACTGTGTATATAAAGTCAAATATAAAATATTTTTTTTTTACCAGCAAACATCTTTGAAGAACATGCATGTGCAGAGGGGATAGCTTAAGATGTTCAAGCACCTGCCCCTTTTCATTTCCATAGCCAGGGTGCCCCTTTTTGGTATGGCAGTGGCTTTTTTGCCTGTCCATTATCAACAAATATATATAAAATATTTAAATTATGAGTGAATGTCAATATGGCTGCTGTCCATAAGCTGAAGGGTAAAGTTGCCAATAGCTGTGGGTTTGTGTCTCCTCGCCCTTTAAAAGAAGGGCCCATTAGCCAATAGGGTTTAAATGCACAACCACCAGCTTTGCATGTGTCCATGAATTTGAAGATGCAGCAGGTGGTGATGCTAGCCAACAGAAAGATAAGTAATAACTCCAGCTTAAATTAAAACCTGAACCATTAGAGTTGCTGTTGGGACACAAGTGAGAGGTCACTTAATACAGAAATGGCCACTCTGCCACACTGTGAGAGGGCAAGTTTAATTTGTGTTTTAGAGCAGTCAGGCCATCTCTGACATGTTTGCTTGCTGCATCATGATATTTTGGCCTGTAGTTTCATATTTAATTGTGAAGTCATGCAAACAGCACAGCAGACAGCCTGAAATATAGAAGAACTGATACTGCATAAGAGACTGATAAGGTCAAGTTGGTGAAAGTGATTATTTTTCATTGTAAACACACTCAAGCACCAAAACGAAGTGTAACCTCTGCAATGTAACCAATCACACGTGCACACATGGAGCAGCGGGCAGCTACCAACAGCACCCAGGGAACAGTGTAGCAGGACAGTACCTTGCTCAAGGGTACCTCAGTAGTGCCCGGGCCAGGTCTTGAACCTGCGACCCTAGGCCACCACTGCCCACTAGTCTTGTTCGCTGATCATACAGTATGTTGTTGCAATATCTTGCAACTTTTTAAGTCCATATATTCTTGCACGTGAGAAAATAATTTTAAGAAACTAAACACATATAACCATCCTATATCATATGAATCAGCTTTTCTAACAGCCTGAAAGTAGTCTGCAGCTGTACAATCTTCAAATAATTTGAGTACTGTGTGATGTGTGGTGAGATGATGTGGTTTGTTCTGATGTTTAATTTGAAGTTCTATTTGAATGTTGTTCAGTAGGTTAGACTGTAGCTGGTTTTGTGACATGTGTCCCTTTGTAAACTTAGGCACCTGCCCCTCTAAAGGTTTCTGCACAGCCCTGCTGGAGAACCTTGACTTTTAACTTAGCAAGCTAGCAAAAAAAAAAAATACTGCCAGACATTCAGTGAATGTCACATTGCGTGGTAACAACTGCAGAGTCAATAAATGCATAAACATACAGTACATTCTCTGCATTAGTGAACTCCGGTAGTCTTCTCACTAAACACGCAGGTTTAACTGTGTGGGAAATGTCCAGCCCCCTCAGCTGAAATGAAATTTTTAAATGGTTCTGCCTCTGACTGGATTCTCTGTTTGTTTGTGCTATTGGTCAGTGGTCTGTGTGGTTAAGAAGAGGAGCTGTTTAATAAGCTGCCAGAACTCAAAAGCGGTGGGTGTTTGGCCCACTCACCCCCCGATTCTGGTGACTGAATCCTGGATTTTCTCTCCAACCAGAGTGGATCACTTTTTACCCAACCAGCTTAAGGCACCTACAGTTTTTGAGATTACAGCAGTTATTTAAGCTTATTTTAAGTCACTGTGCAACAGGGATCTAAAAACTACAGTATAACATCAAGTTTGTTGTATGTAGACTGTACAATGATAACATCTACTTAATTATAAGCTATGGTGCAAGACAAGTGACAAGTAATAAATAGTCAGGATTCTAATCCAGCCAGCTGCAACACTATTGTGGTGAACAAGAATCAAACCTTTGCACTGATTACTGTGCCATTTCATGCCACACAGCAACCTAGAAGACAGAGGATGTAGCAGCAGTCACATTGTGAGATGATCATCCAAAAATTTTGCCACTATCAGAAATTAGTCCCAGGCTATCATTGTTTGCAAGACTGTGACATCTTTAAAACTCTCTTACAGCTTGCTTCTTTCATGCTGGTCAAATTTCATTTAGGACAGCCCAAAATGGGATCGTGTATACTTGCCATTATGCTGCAAACTCAACCTGCTGGTGGACTGAAACATAAACAGTTCTTGAATGAATCAGTGAAAGTTTCTGGCCAGTCAGAAAGAAAGCTTGACCAATAAGGACCTGACTGAGGTGGACCTCTGGACATCCAGATCTTGTAAGGTCGGCACCTCAGCGGCCAGCACGGGTGTGTGTGTGTGTGTGTGTGTTTGTGTGTTTGGGAGCAAACAAATAACCCTGTCACTTGGCAGCAGAGGAAGTAATTCCTCTTGGTAGTGTTTTGGTCTTGGTTTAGACAGTCTTGACTACAAGTCTATTCATTAATGTACACACCGCATCCCATATTGACACACAAAAAAAAGAATTTTTGAAATTGTTGCAGATTTATTAAAAAAGAAAAGCTGAAATATCACATGGTCCTAAGTATTCAGACCCTTTGCTGTGACAC
>JBBPDA010000105.1:6344433-6370939 GCA_037974385.1 Arnoldichthys spilopterus
TCTGGAGAGACCTAAAAATGGCTGTCCACCAATGTTTACCATCCAACCTGACAGAACTGTAGAGGATCTGCAAGGAGAAATGGCAGAGGATCCCCAAATCCAGGTGTGAAAAACTTGTCGCATTTTTCCCAAGAAGACTCATGGCTGTATTAGCTCAAAAGGGTGCTTCTACTAAACACTGAGCAAAGGGTCTTAATACTTTGGACCATGTGATATTTCAGTTTTTCTTTTTTAATAAATCTGTAACAATTTAAACAATTCTTTTTTTTGTCTGTGAATATGGGGTGCTGTGTGTACATTAATGAGGGGAAAAAATTAATTTAAATGATTTTAGCAAATGGTTGCAATATGACAAAGAGTGAAAAATTGAAGGGGGTCTTAATACTTTTCGTACCCACTGTACATATACAGTATATACATACATATGTGTATATACACACAGTTTGGTTGGTTCCCTCCTCAAACACACACTATAAACCTGGCAATTAACAAATTTGATGAAACAGATGTGTTTTAGCCGAAAATCAAGTTACAGTGTGCATTCAACGATTAACTTACTTCCTCTGATTGTCAGTGAGAGTGATGCCCTGCAAGGACACTTTGAAGTGGACAACGGTTGCTGTGGGAGCAGGGTTAGCGGCGAGCGTCTCACTGATGGCTTTGGCCACTGCCTGAGGGCCTGTCAGAGACTCCATATCCACTGAGTTTATGTACAGAACGTTACATGCTGCAGAAAGTGGAACATAACATGTCAAAACCTGTGATTTTCTTGGTGACATTATAATTAGCATGTAGAAAAATGTTATTTCAGGCCATGTAAATGAGATGGAGAATGAGACATTTAAATGAGGGAGAATGTTCCTGATGTTTAGTCAAGGCATTCACTACAGTGCTAAAAACATGAAGAAATAAGATCTGAATTGCAGTGGCAATGGACTATTATAAATTATTTTTTCTGTAAAGCTGAGGTGCTGGGACTTTATCCATGCTTGCTGCATCATGCCTGGGGAAACACTCATTTTGGTTAGGACACCTTAGATTTTTTAACAAGAAAACAAACCAAGTCAAAAGCACTGCAAAGTTGTTGTAAAGGCAAGCTAGGTAATGTTATTAAAACGGGTAGGGGAGAGTGGGGCACAACATAACTCATTTTGGTTTCTGATAATTGGGTTTAAATATAAATATAATATAGATTTAAGTGAGCAAGGCAAATAATCATATATATCTTATATATACATACTTATACTATACTTACATATTATATATAAGTCATCATCTATGAATGGTTTCAACTCACTCCTACAGGTGATAAAATACACTTTCTCTCTTCCAGGGAGGTTCACTACAACTCTGGTTATATTTATAGGGGATATGGAAGTCTTTCACTTTTTACTTGTTTACTATTAAAACATGCAGTGCATTAGAATGTTGCTATACTACAAATCCAACAGTCAAGGTAAAGGAAAAAAATGTGTTATCCAAAATACTGTGGAAAAGAAGTTACTTACTTATCACACTTTATGGTAATTTGTGAGAAATCAACACATGATTGCTGAGTTAAATCAAATATGAAAATATTATAGGAATGTGACAGCAAACACATTCTGCTTTAACCTATATATGTACCAAAAAAAAAAATCTGTGTACATTTTACCCAATTTAGGATGTGCCCCACACTCCTTTAGTGGTCCCTAGTGTCCATGAGACTACTAGCTGTAATTAGTAAATGAACATGCTCAGCTACGTGGGAGAAACACAGAAGTACTTAGTAGTGTAGAACAGATAACACCGACCATATTTACCATGAGACTCTTCGGGAGGCTTTGGTGGCCCTAGAGTGGTGTAGGAGTGACATGGAGAATGAGGGGACAAATGAAATAGACACACACACTGCAGTGAGTGAAGATCACTCAGCTATGACGGTGAAGGCAGAGACAGGGCCAAAAGCAAAAAAAAAAAAAAGACATAGAAGGATACAAGAGGAAGAAGGTCAAAGGGGGTATAAAAAGAGGGTCAGAGAGAGGGTGGCAGAAAGAAGGACAAAGATAAAGACATGGGGGTGGGAGGGGGGGGGGTTAAGAAAGAAAGAAGGAGAAGGTAGGAGAGAGAAAGAGAAAGAAAGTGAGCTGTACCTGCTCCTTGTTTGAGAAGGTCCATTGCAGAACTTGTGGGTGTGGCTAACTCCAAAGCCTCTTCATTCGGATCTACTCATAAGAATACAACAACTTTTTTTTTACTTTTTCTAAGAAAAAATGCAGGTCAAAACACTGTACAGCAAAAAAAAGGAAATCTGTTAACTAACAGAAAGGATAATAAAGGGAAAAAACAAGAACATAACAAAAAGACAATGGAAATAAAAAAAATAACTAAATGATGTCACGATCTGGATGGGTTTGGCAGCAAACGCAGGCAGGACTGACAATGAAACACGAGGGGTTTATTAACATAAAGGGGGAAACACAAGGACATGGACCACAACAGTTTGTAACAGGGTACAAAGCAACGTTGGACGAGGAGGGACGTCCATGAAAGCCCTTTAAGCCCTTGACTAATTGCCGTAGCACGGCTCAGCTGTGGGGGCGGGGCCTGGATGCCCTCCTGACATACCCCCCGCCCCCCTCCTAGGAACACTGTCCCGGTGTGGAAACGGATGTGCTACCACCGAGCGATGTCCCTAAATGGAGGGGTGGGGGGTGGGGGATGGGGTGTAGAACTTTGTGTGTGTAGAACTTTCTACACCCAACACCCCCTAAAAAACCCAGGGAAACCATGCTGGGGGCAGAAACAAAAGTCCTAAACAGAGTCTGTAGTGTCCATGCCCACAGATAGGTGGCGGCTCAGACTGTGGAGCCCGTGGCACAGGCCGTACACACAACTTCCTGCGGAAGCCGGGCTGCTTCCATGATGTTCCCTCAGCCGCTATCAGGACTCGCTAGTTGGGCCGGTTCTCCTGATCGTGGAATGCAGGCTGGACCCCTCTGGAGACCCAGCGGCAGGTGGGCTGGATACAGCGGTGTGCAGCCTGGATCCGGCCAACCCAACGGCAGAGCTTCGGCTCGGCGCGGGTGAACGGGCTGCTCACCACGCCCTCCCTCCCCCTCCCCACCTGACTGCGCCTGGGCGCGACGGAGGACCCGCCAACTGCCTCGGAAGGGGGATTTGCCTGAGCCCCCTCCACTACGCTCATCCGAGGTAGCCCCCACTTCGAGTGCCCCTCAGAGAAGAGGCTCCACTCTGATCCGCTCTCCCTGGCGGATCCGGAGGGCTTCTCCGGATCCTATATATATATAACCCATTTCCAGAAAAGTTTGAATATTTTCCAAAATGCAGTAAAAACTAAAATCTGTGATATGTTAATCCATGTGAACCCTTACTTAACTGACAAAATTACAAAGGAAAGATTTTCAGTAAGTCTACTGTGCAACTTAATTATATTTTGTAAGTATACACAACTTTACAATTGTGTAAACAGGCATTCTGAAATGTATGAAGGTGTTGACTATTAAAGGTTTATAAGCAAGCAAAAGAATCATAAATCAGTTCTTCAAATACCAGAAGCCTCAGCTGAAAGAAGCCTCAGAGACTCTAGGCAACATAGTCAAACATAGTCACTGGCACAGAGACACTGCATGGGGTTTCAAAAGAAATGTCTGAGTTTACACACTGTTCACTCTGTGCTGTAACAAAGAGAAGCTGAAATAATGGAGTGATAGAATGTTGCTCTCACCTCTGGTGGGGATCATAAGCTTGCATGGCAAAGCCAAGGGTGTGATGGAGTGTTGGTATACCAGTGCAGACAGACACCCTGTAGACACACACAAACACATACACACAACCATACACACGCATATTTGAGCACATACACAAAACATAAAGGTACATTTACTGTGCACAAATAAGCTGATGGATGGAGCGCTGGAAACACAGAATGCTGTTAAAAATCTTCCAAAAAACATTACATGTATGTACTGAAAATGCATGATGGAGTGAATGTCCAGATAAGGTGTGCCCCAGCCTGGGGCAAGAGGGCCATGATATTGGTTGAGCAACCTGCTAACCTACTGTGACACACCCAGTTCAACTTAGGGTGTATCAGGGTTTAAAAAAATGTAATCAAAGAGTGCTTCATTAGTACTGCACTGCACTTCATTTGTACTGCAGCTATAATGTAGTGGAAGTACATTAGTGATAATTAGAGAGTAAAAGAAGATTATATCAAATTTGCCAATAAAATTTTATACTGTCAGGCTTTTATATAGTCAGAAACCACAGAGTCTATTTAAGATGATAAGTAATATCATACATTGAGGCAAACAACAAAGTCAAAATCCTTTTTATATAACCATTTTCAATATTCTCTGCATGTCTCTGAATTTAACAGGTTATTTAGCCTTTTAGACTAAAATAAGTAAATGACCCTCATTATGATTGGTTGCCCTAAATTCCACCTCTTTCAAAAAGAAGTATAGTCTAAAATATTCTTTATAATTTTTCATTGTTAATGGGTGGGACTAAACTATTTTCTGTTTCCATATATTGACTATATAGACTGTGGAAAGGGGTTTTTATTTCTAAATATGAAAGAAAATTTTCCATGATATGCCTGGAGGAAAGTGTTGTTAAATGTTGGTGATGCAGTTTGCACAATGCTGACTGGTAGCGTCACTACCTGCTCTATTACCTAAACAAAAACAAGCAAACTTTACTGACTGGATTTGCTTGAAGAAGCAAACTGTAAACTTAGGCTTTTTGGCACTATTCCCTAAAGAAAATTACTAAAATCAGTCCTCAAGTACTGGAGTCTGACACCCTTGGACTAGGCATTAATTTATTTTACATTGCTTTCAGACTCATTACTGACTGATGCTGATGTCTGAGTGTATAATGCACAGAGCAAGGATCACGCACCAAAGTGTGGCTCATTGGGACAACCTTTCAGTCTGACTCCTTTTGGGCTGGTCTCAATCAAGAAGTGCCGAACCAGCTCGTTAATCATGTCCCCAGCTTAATCAGGAGATAGAGCAGAGCAACATAAACACACTGTTAAAGGAATTGTTACTTGTGTTGTAATGCTAACTTAATGACAAACGTGTGTGTTGTTTCTACCTTTCTTATTCTGCTGTACTGTTGGTGGAGGACATGCCACTTTCATAGCCAGACCGTACGCCCCTCGGAAAGAGTGGCTGTCACGAATGACGAATGCTCCCGGCTCGCGATCTTTCAGCAGACTAATGGCTGCAAGAGAAGAGTAAACAGACTATCAGCATGAATTGACTTTCATTGTTTTGTTTAATACATAGCTTCCTCTGATTTCCTTATAAATTCTCACCTTGCTCCCTTGAGATGTCTGGTTTGTACCAGAACTTGGATGTATCTTGAACAAACTTGACATTGAATTTGATATCTGGAGGTCCATCAGCTGGAAGAAAGTATCATATTCAGCTTGTACACACAAATTTCTTCCCAAAAGAATCTCTCAAATCTTTCTTTTTCTCTTTTTTTAAAAATGAATTATATATGATACCATTCTGTCATAGTCAGCATGCATTCACTTTTTAAACCACAGTAGTTCTTCTGTGGGTTCAGACCAGACCTAGCATAGCCTTGACTTCTCACATGCATCAGTGAGTCTAGGGTGCCCAAATTCCTCTCGCCAATTCACCAATTGTCATTACTTGGATCACTGTTGGCAGATATGAACTACTGCATACCTGGAACACAAGACCTGCTGGTTTGTAGATGCTCTGAATCAGTTGTCTAGCCATCACAATAAGGCCCATGTCAAATTGGCTCAATTTCTTATTCTTGCTCATTTTTCATGCCCAATTTTCTGCCTCTAAATATCGCACCCACCTTACATTGTAAGAAAGGTGTCATTGTAATGAAATAATATAATATTTAATGTTATTCACTTTACCTGGTGTTTTACATTGAAATGAAACGAAACAGAAATGATCATATTTGGTTATGTATTTATGGAAAAAAAAATGATTCTGTGTGGCAAAAGTAAGTGAATCCTTAGAATTATCATCTAATGAAATGCAAATAAGACTGGAAAAGGCCATCTGTGAAGAGCTTGGACTCCACCAATCAACACAAGACAAGACAGGTTGCATACAAAGAAAGGAAATTTAAGACTGCTGTTACCCTACTCATATAAGTGAAAAGTTATTAAGGAAATCTTTTCTTTGAACTTTTATCAGTTAAATTTAGAGTTTTAACAAATCACAAATACTTCTTTTTATTGCATTTTAAGAAAAATCAAGATGTGGAGAACTGTTGTCCATGGATATTATGGAGTATATAGTGCTGTTAGCTTTAGTCAGCTCTTGTCAGCCCTTTTTTTTAGCTGACTGAGTATGTTCAATTAGCATCAACAGTTGACCAAGGAACAGAGCAAACAAGGAGTTAAACGAAAGCAAGAAAATAATACAAGATAAGGGCACTCTCAAGAGGGCACACGAAAAGAATAAAGTTTTCCACAATCCCAACAAGAAATAAAATAATTTTGTTATGAGTTAACACAGACACATGAAAGCTCTAAAGGTGCTTTACATATGCACTCATTTTATGAACTTCCCTTTTTTGTCAAACTACTGTAGCTCCAACTATAGAGAGCTGTTCCTTCTCATACATACAAATGTGGGCCATCTGCTATTGTCTTTGTGATGTGTACAAGTACAAATTGTCACAGCAGACAAGCGCTGACAGTGAGCTGATGCAAATAGATCATCAGTCCTACATAGATGGCTCTAGATATTCAACATTAACCTGGTATGACCCAGACCTTAGAGATTATAGGCTAATGGTAAAAGCCCTTTATCTGCCAGATGAGAACAACATTGAGGTTGTCCTTGTTGTAAAAGTCCCATGCTGTAGTTGTTCCTACTTACCATAGATGGAAACTAAAGTAGATTCTTGTGGCGATCTTGGAGCTGGGCTAGGTGTGCTAACTCCGCTAGGTGCCGGTGTCGGGGTTGGAGTCTTGCCATTCGGAGAACTGTCTATTGCCACTCTCTCCAGCCTCTCTAAACTGGGTTCCTTTCTTTTGTCTGGGAGCTGGGGCTGCTCCAGGGGAAAAGATGACATGACAGCAGCACTGGGGCCCATAGAGGACATGCTCTGCATGGATTGTGCCCTTTGCCTGTCATCCGGTATGGCCTGACCACTGGGTGTGGGCCTTCGGTCTGGACTGGGGTTCTGTGGAGCAGGTGAGGGGTGTCGGTTCAGCACAGGGCTGGGTGGGATAAACTTGCCATTGCGGCCCAATAGGGGGCTGTTGGGTGTGGTAGGTTCGCTGCTGCCATTACTGGGAGCCATGCGACGGGCCATGGCTGGACTACTCTGACTTCCAAGCCGGCGTTGGAGAGCAGGGCTTGGGGGTGTATTGGTGGCCACCGTACGGTGCAGGGTGTTGGGGCTGCCAGGGACTCTGTGCACACCCATTACATTGACAGTGGCTTCCTCAGGGTCAAGGTAGCCCAGAGGGTCAGGGAAAAGAGGGGCACGGATGGGCTCAGCCGGAAAGGAGGGGAAAACAGGTTCAGTGGTGTGCGCAGGATTAGTCATCCTTATGCTACTATTGTAAAAGAACAAAAACAGAAGGAACAAGTGAGATAAAGAGAGAGAGGCAAAAGACAAATTAAAAATAGAGATAAATCAATCTGAAAATGATGGAAACCAGTGACAACAGACATTTTTTCTGTATTAGGAAGGGTTGACAAAACATGCCAGAATTACTGAGAGCCAGACAGTCAGCAGCAGTTTTAGGTTTGCAGTTTCAGGGCATAAGAAGGTTTTATAAGCATTACATAAACTATGTTAGCTGTAATAAATGTAGTGTTGTCTGATCCATGCCCTGTGTTCTGTTAGTCTAGTCTGTGTGATTTATGTCATGTGATCGTTTCCTCGCCTTGTCTCCGCCCTCGTCAGCTGTTCTGTGTTTCCTGTCAGGTGTTCCTCATTTCCTGTTCCCCTTATATACCCCTGTGTTTGTTTTAGTCCTTGTGGGTTATTGTTGTATCTTTTCCATGTTGGATTTTTGCTTGTTGGTTTTGAATGTCTACAGTTGAATGTTTCCTGAAGATCCTGACCCTGCCTTGGAATACCCTGTCCTGTTAACACACTTTGAGTTTTGGCTAGTTTTTCTGTTTCTTTGTGTTTTTTTTTCTTAGTCTGTTTGGTTGTTTGGAGTTTTGTTTGTCACATTAGTTAAAATAAATCCTTTAATCATTTAAACTTGCGCTTACTTCCAATCACCCCAGAATCAATACAGAATAACCCACCAGCTATGGAAGTAGCGAGTACCTTCACTTTGTACCCAATTTCACTGAAGTTTGTAGTCCTTTGGCTATATAGAGGAGTGGAGCTGGAAGAGGGCTATGGGGTCCTAGAGGGCCTAAAATGGGCTGAGGAGAGCATTGGGGAGGAGAAGATAGGGGACCTTGTTAGATTGGTGGAGTTGCTCCTGGAGGAGAAGGAGGGAAGCCTATTGGGCTCGGAGCTGGCTCAGGGAGTCAGTTCAGAGGAAGAGCCTGAAGTCCCTCCTGAGGCTGCTGGCTGTGCTTTGGACGGACCAAGGCGCAGAGGTAGGCACCAGGGCAAGCCAGCAGTCGAAGGATCTGAGCCGGCTCCGCAGCTTAAGGATAAGGTACCCAAACTCCCCACATGCCTCACGCTCGAACTGGGGAGCGTGCTCATTGAGAAGCAGCTCCAAGAACCCACTCTCCAGTCCCAAAGGGCGACTCATGAGATCAGCAAGCTGCAAGTGACTAAAGAGAAGGAGACGCCAGACGCGGTCGCCGGAGAGCACCCAGACGCGGTAGCCAGAGAGCACCCAGACGCCGTCGCCGGAGAGCACCCAGACGCCGTCGCCGAAGAGCACAACGCCCCGGCCGTCATTGACTTCTCCTGGAGTCAGCTCCAGGAAGTCGAAGATGCCACCAGGGCGCCCCGTCCCAGTGTCAATTACACAGACTATGTTTCCCAGGCCACAGACTATGTTTCCCAGACAGCAAAATGTTTCCCTGGTCTCTAGTTCTGTTTTGTCAGCTTTGTCAGTTTGTTTGCTTGTTGGTTTTGAATGTCTACAGTTGAATGTTTCCTAAACATCCTGACCCAAAATTTGATACATATCTTTATTCAGGTATATTCATTTGTATGTTTGAACATTATTTTACAAGTCAAGTTAACAAAACGTAGTAATAGTAAAAGTATTACTTGGTTATGCATCCCCTTGCCTGTGTGTGGATTACACCAGTCTCTTGAGAGAGTCCATGTCAATTTTACCGCACTCTTTCTTGGACGAAGAAGTTATGCATGTGACTAAGTTTTTTTTGTTCAGGAGGCTTAGTTGTAATTAAGACTTTGATTTACAGTTACAGTCATGTAGATAAGGAAATCCTGACCAATACGTATAGGCCAAAAACCTAAAACCAGGGTGCACCTTGAAACTGCTTCTGACTTTCTAGGATGGATAAAAAGAGGGTCGAGAAAATTATGGCTTAGTGTCTTAAATATACTTACCCATCTGGGTTGTACATAGCACTGCTGGCAGGTTGAGGTGGGGTGAAGGTGTGGGAGGGCTGAACTGGTCTGTTCGGCACGGCAGGAGGGTATGTTGAGTGGACAGGTGATACCATGCTACCTCCTCTAACCAATGAGCCTACATAGCTGTGTGGCTCTGTAGAAAGATGACACAAAACAGAAATGTCCATATTCTAAAAATGACAAGTAAATATTCACTGGACATGGTTGATAGTAGAACAAAAAAAAGGTATGATACACAGAAATAAATCATCAAGAAATAGAACCACCACAAACCAAGAGAAATGGGTCAGTGTTTTATGCAATAGCATGTTGTAGATATTCACCGACCAACATTGACAGAAAGAAACATGTTAGAGCAAAGCTTCTGAAATATGGCCCATAAAAGAAATATTAAAGAAAGAAAAACAACTACCATTACTGGCTCAGGATTAGACATAATGGTGCCCAGGTATTCCACATTGCACAGATAAAAACAAGGGGACACAATCAAAGTTAACATGCAAAACACAAAGATAAGCATGTGTAAGAAGAAACATGTATAAGGTAAAGTTGACTGGGATGGAAGTAGTTCAAGGTAGACAGGTTTTTGGCATTATTTTAAATACTTCTTACCTTCTAACTCATCACTAGAATCAGAATCTGACAGCAGGAAGCATGAGAAAAAGAAAGGGAATAAAGAACTTGGAGAAAGAGCGTTTACAAGAAAGACAGAATAAGAATGAAGTGAAAGACGAACACTTTAGGGGTGATTGGGGGACAGCACAGCATTTGAAATATTTAAGATGACAATCTTGAATCAGAGACACACAACAAACAGTACGATGTAGTATTTAAACATTGTCGAAGTTTCAAAGTGTACTGTTCACTCCCAATCCATACATTTCATATATGGAAACTAGATTCCAAAAAGTGCCTTGTTTTTATGATGTCATGAAATGTCAGTAGATTTACATGTTTCTTCCTATTTAGCCTTCAGCAGCTTAGAACCTGTTTTTAAAGTTAGTCTTAGCTTAGTCCAGTTTTTGAATGAGGTACAATACAGAGCATCCAATCAGAATAGAGGTCATTTATATTAGTCTTTAAGACACACTTACAGAAATAGCCTGGCTTATAAGCTAAAGAGAGGTTGGAAATGGTCAATGTAAAAAATTAATTACAGCTCTGTTTGTCCATAAACTTACACATCTGAGCCTCAAGGGGAACTTTAAAACACTGCATGATAAGTGTATCAGAACAGAACACCTGAAAAGCAAAATGTCAATTTTTTTAGATTATATTAACACATGATTAGTTTGTGTTTGTGTGTGTGTGTGTGTCCTTTTTCTTCTAAGATAAAATCACCTTTACTGGGACAGGAGGCTTTTTTTTTTACAGTGACAACATATCACCTTACATGAGGCAATATCCAATACCTGGATTGTGCACTGAAGAAACAACTTGGCAAGTTCCACTTTAACAGGCAACAACTATAACCACTTTTTTGTACTGACCTGAGCTGCTCTGCTGAAACAGGGCCTCAGACGGATTGGGTTGCTTCAGGCCCAGGGCTGAGAGAGGAGTTTTAGTCAGACCAGGTGGTGAGCGACCTGTGTGATGAAGGAATTAAAGAGGACTAAGTCAATAAAAGTTGAAAAGTTTCTTTTGCAAAGTAAACTTTATATTACTCCAGCTGTCTTATGGAAACTGCCCAGCTAGTATAAGTGGTTGCATATTGAGTAAAATGTCATTCTGAAGCCCACTCAAATGTGTTCCCGCGTGAACTGTCTAATATGCTACAACATAACTACAAGAAGAATCAACATTGTTAAATTGCCACAATGGATGGGGGAGGTCCATGCATGTTGATTAGGTTATGAGCACAAGGAAGTTGCATCCAGATGCTGCATGCATGAGAAGCAACACGGCTACAGTGGTGACTTGCAAAGAAATGGCAGGATGTTGGTGAACAGTAGAGCTTACCAGATCAATGGATCTGTTCTTATTACAGTAAAGCAGGAAGCAGCCACACCTTTCAGGCAAGTTAGAAGCTTAGTGATGATTTTTCAAGGCCAGTTCGGTTTCACTGGGCCAACATTGGTCAATGGTAATTTTTCTAGCTGTGTTATTAGCCTGTTTTTGAGGCACTAGGCAACTAACACAATAACACTGTGTATCTCCATAGCATAGGGTTAAACTTTGCAGGTCTGTAGAATATACTGTATAAGTCTACCCATATTGGCCTATATGCCTAGCTACCTATACCTAACCCCAGCTATCATAAACTTGGCTGGCTGTTGTGGCATAGATCAGCCAAGATAAAAACAAAAGCAACTGAAATGATCTCTTTATGCATAATTAGCAACTAGCTTTATTACTGTTATTTTGCCTGATCTGTACTCCATATTTTTTGCTATGATCCTGCTCTGTAAATCCTGGTCCATTCTGATTGTGCATCCCTATAAAGTTATTTGCAAAATATGAATTTAAAAACCGCAAGACTCTGAGTCAACTGCATTTTCTTGCAGGGTAATTCTGCTGGTGGTTTAGCAAGGGCTGCTTCCCACATTGTCATGCTGGTTGAAGCCACATTGAGATGGATACAATGGGAATATGCACCGCGGACTGAACATTGTTCATGCTAACTCCACTTACCAAAGAATCCCAATCAATTCTTTGAGTGGCAGCCCAAATGCCCTTTAAAGGGCAGGGAAAGAGAGGAAGAGGTGGGCATTTGGGGCTAATCTCGCCACAGATTGGTTCCCTACAGCAAGTGCAGCCCATCCTCTCTGCAGGAGGAGGGAGCCATGAACGATATAATGGTGTCACTTATGCACGGCCGGCAAACGCCCCGTTTCACCACATCTATCAGAGAACCCAACTAGTGTGTGTTTGTGTATATGTGTTTGCGTTGGAGTAAAACTCAAGGGTATCTTTATTGGGTTGGCTCTGATCAGAGTGTTGTGGGCCTCAAAGAGCTCAAGTCATGAGCTTAAGCACTAGCATGTTTGTTCCACTGAAGCTATGATCAGAGATTTGTAGCCTGGTGCTATGACTGCAATGGTAGATGGGTGTACCAAATGGTAAACAAAGTCCATTCAGAAGAGTATGACTGGTAACGTAAGAGGCAAATTTAAATGTTACAACATGAAATCAACAAGGACCACAACTAAAATTTGAATATAAAAAATATAAATTTTTTCTTATAGAAATGCATTTTAAAACTTTTACTTCAATGACACGGTGACACCTTGCAAGTTGTTACATCTGTATAAAACAGCGCCCTCTTCTTGCTGGGAGGCTGAACTTACATAAGTTGAAGTATGGGGTCTGTGGCGAGGTGGTAGGCGAAACAGGGAAGGCGGGGGTCAGAGGTTGTGCCTCACCGACACTGCTGGGGGTGGGGCTAACTGGCACTGGTTCCATCTCCTCAAAGGCCTCCCTGTAGCTGTGCACATGCCCCTAAATAGAGGGAGTGGGACAAAAGGTACAGTTACGGCAACTGACATTATTCTAAACATTCAACATATTCACACAATGGAAATTAGTATCATGCCAGTGGCTAAACAGACAATGAAGGGCTTTTTACAACTGGTTATCTACATCTGGTTTTCCTAATAAACTGAAGTTCATGAAATGACTGGAACAGGCCTTGCTTTATTTTGTTTTCTGTTACATCCATGCTTTCCCTGAGATTAGCTACCTGCATTTTCTCTCTCACCAGAACTCCACACTCCATTGGATTAAATATATAGTACAGACTCATGCATGTTCAAATAAACACACTTCTGCCAGTCCAAAGTAGGAGAAGAAGGTATGGAAAAATCACTTTTTCATTTCTAAATGTGGTGGACATTTCTCCAGGTTTTAGGACACCCCCCATTTTTTGATTTATTGAAGTTTTATTTAAATAAAAAAATGATTTAAATTCCAGAAGAGTATAAATATATAATAAATAGACAGTACAAGAAAGCCGCATATTCCTAAATCTCTACCTCTTTAGGCCTTCCTCCAGGGTTCAGAGTGATTGTGTTAACAAATTCTGGAGAAACGCAGTGTCCTGGAGAATGTATTCCTCCGGAGTGAGCAGCGCTGTCCTCAGGACTATTGTGGTATTGGCCCTCACTGGTAGTGCGACGGCGAGTGCCGGACATGGCCTCATCTGGTGTTACCATGTGTGAACGTGAACCTGTCAGACAGAGAAGAACGTATGAATTTTATAGCCACCGTCATAATACAACCAATAATGCTAGTGGAAATGGCCCTAACCATGAGTTTTTCACTGATTTGATTTTAAATCATTGCTAATAGGGATAAACAGAAGATACAACCTACCAAAGACAAGTTAAGTCACTATCTAATCGAAGGCATAATGCAGTGTGCTATTTAGGGAATACTTAAGCTATGGCCTTCTGAAAATGAGTTTGACATTCCCTCTGAGCCTAATTGATTAGCACAGCTGACGTGTATCTGGCAGACACAGGTGTGCAAACTGGATGTACTCACTATAATGATGTGATCTGGCAGAGCAGGGCTACAGAATCAATCTCTATTTGGCTGCGTTCCAAAGATAAGCTCCTGACAAAGGGCACTTATTTTGATTTCCCTGAAGTGCTACTGTTACATATATAGTATCGAAAGCAGCTACGCAAAGAAGTTGCTTGTTTTAGCTGGGTGCTTCTTCAATAGACAAAAATTTAAGATTTTACTCTGCAATGGATCAATGCCTCTGTTCTTTAAACATTGTGCATGGGAACTTCGGTAGCATAATTCTTTCACAACTTCCTACTGGTTCTACTAAATCTTCTTAAATGGTACCAGATGGAGATGGCATTATTAGATTAAATGCTGTGTGAATTATGTATTCACCAAGCTGCTCTATGAGGAAAATGATTTATACATTGAACCTGACTAGGCAAAATGCAATCTGAAAAAAAGAAAAAGAAGGAAAAAGCAAAAAACAAACAGAAAGACAATGATATGGATAGAAAAAAAATGATATGGCTTGACTGATACATATTCTTTAGTCAATACTATCAGCCAGTAACGTTTTATTGGTATTAGTAAAATTCCATCTAATAATTTATAAATATTTATCTCATTGCTTTTTGTTTTACCCAAAGGACACCTGCTGAGGATAAACACATTAACTTGTAGAAGATTTAATTATTTACTACTTTAATAGTCTTCAGAAAGACTGCTAAGTTAGTGTATTGTTCACTTCCATTGTAGCGATACAGATTGAAAACAAAAAAAGTATAAAACACCAATAAAAACATGTAAAATATAAACCTAACCTTTAGCATGAACAGGTTATAATCATTGCTGTCGAACCAATAAAAAATATAGCTTTCTGTAGTTGGTTGGAATTAAAGACTTTTGCCTTATTTGCTTAAATGTGACTCTACAGAAACTTGTAACCATTAAGAAAACAGCACATTTTATAAAAGTTATATGAGTGGATACAAAAAACTTGTCAAAATGTGTTTATTACTTTCAATAATTCGAATACCAGCATTTACATGCATTAACAGCATTTAAATGTTCTATTCAATGATTATATAAACTAAATTCGCAGATCAGCCATGACATTAAAACCAGGTGCCTAAAATTGCATAGGTCTACCTTTTGTACAGCTCTAACCCAAGGGGGCAGGATCAGACAGATTTGTCCAGTACATCCCACAGATGCTTGATTTAATTAAGATCAGTAGACTTTGGAGGTCACGTCAACACCTTAAACTTTTTGTCATGTTCAAACCATTCCTCAACCATTTTTGTAGTTTGGCACATTATCCTCTCTGTGAAGGGAAGGACTTGATCTGCAAGAGTGTTTGATTAGGTTGCACTTGCGAAAGTAACATTCACAGACCAGGACCCAAGGTTGCCTAGCAGAACAATGCCCAGAGTATCACACTGCCACAGTGGGCAGTGGTGAGCTAGTTGCCCTTGTAAACTGAAGGTAATAGGTTCAAGTCCCGGCCTGGGGAACCATTGAGGTACACTTGAGCAAGGTACTGTCCTGCTACTCTATTGATATCTGTTGATAGCTGCCTGCTGCTCCATTTGTGCACATGTGATGGGTTAAATGCAGAGGTCACATTTCGTTGTGGTGCTTGACTGTGTTCACAATGACAAATTTTCACTTAACTGGCTTGCCTTCTTACGTTAATGTTTCCTGGTGCTGTCTCTTCCCCAAATAAGTGATATACACACACACCAGACTGTCCACCTGACGCAGAAGAAAATGTGATTTATCAGATCAGGTCACCTTCTTCCTTTGCTCCTTGGTCCAGTTCAGATGCTCAAAACTCCTTTGTGGGCGCTTTCAGTCATGGGCATTCTGGCTGGTCTGTGGCTGCACAAAATATTGCACAGCAAGCTGCAATCCATTGCATGTTTTGACACTTTACTATCCTAGGCACCATGAACATTTTTCGTATTTGTGCTACAGTAGCTATTCTGTGGGATCAGACCAAGCCACTTCACATGTGCTTCAATGAGCCTTCAGGAGTTCAGAAGACCTGCCATTTTCTTGATGCTGTGACCCAGTTGACTAGTCATTACAATTTGGCCCTTGTCAAAGTTGGTCAGATTCTTATGCTTGCTCATTTCTCCCCATTGGGAGGTATCATTGTCATCATTGAGGCAATCAATGTTGTTGGAGTCAGCTGACAGTGGTTTTAATGCTGTGGCTGATCAGTGTTCATCACATATAACATCAGTGAATTCAACTCATCTATGAGTGTAGCCCTGTTGTGGTAAAGTTTTCCATGTCAGAACTCCACATCTGATAAATGCATGACAGATAGGCATAAGGAAGCTACAGATGACGAGTCTCATTGCTTCAGTTTAAAATGTGTACTTTTAATTTAGCACACCGCAATGACATTTTGCATTGCAGTAGTTGAAAAGAATTTCCTTCGTATAAGACATATTTGAATAAGATAGCTACAGCTGTGGAGTTATAGCAAGAGTGTGTGAGCAGATGGACCTAAGCCTGCACTTCTAGTATGATTTCAAGGGTTAAACTATAAAAATGCATTGAATAGTGTTAAAAAATTGGGTTCAATATTTTTATGCACTGACGTAATTATTCCATTAACTTTGACAGCATTAGTTATAACAAAACTAAACTAAAACAAAAAACAAAAACCATATGTTAAAAAAAAATCTGTGAAGCTCTGTGGGTCCCTGTTGTTTGTGTAGGTTTAGAAAATGTGACAATTCAGAGCTTACGTTAATATTTGACAATTTCAAGTGAGCAACTGTCAATCACATCAGTCAGCAGAACACAGTTAAACTAAAACTAAAACCATGGGAGAATAAAATTAAAGCTGATAGTATTGTTTAAAAGCACTTGTAGCTCCTTAAAATAGGTTATGTGTATCAGTCATTTTCAAAATTTGTAACTTTTTTAACATATCCAAATTGGTGAAGCCTCAAAGAGACAGAGAGAGAATAATAAAAAAAAAAGGTCAAGAGTGAAACAAATGAAAAAGTGAAGGAGAGAGCAAGGAGAGGTGGAGGACAGTGACAGAGGACAAACCGGAGAAAGAATAGGAGCGATGGCGTTCAGGCTGGTTGGACATGCTCTCGGAGATGCCCCTGATGCGAGCGTTGTACTCTGGGTGGGGATGTGATGGGGTGAGGTGAGGAAGAGAAGAAAGAGGAGAAGTGGAAAGATGCAGGTGGAGGAGCAAGAGAGTGAAGCATGGTCCATAAAACAGGGTGGATGGCCAGGGAAACAGACAGAAAGAAAAAGAAAATGGTGAATGTGATAGTCTAACATTCGTATTATGCTGCATTAATATATTTTTCAACATCCTTACATACAAAAGCCAAAGCTATAGATCGATTTATACATATTCACCTGTGTCATCTGTCAGCTGTAGGAAAATAAATTTGTCACTAAAGTCTTACTGACCAAAACAGTGCTGCCTGTTGGTGGTCAGAACAATCTTTCTTGCTTTGGCTTTTTGCTCCAGCCAATCCTCCAGATTTGACATTAATATTGACTGTGAGGTTGCAGTGCAGAATGACAGCTCATGTATTTTTACGATGGGTATCTTTAATGTTCTTTATGTGCATAAAGTCTTAAGTGACATATACATGCCATATAAATAATTATTATTAAAAATGTCTTCTTTGTTTAGTATATTTTACTATTAAAGTACAAGCCCAAAGTGGACAATGCCGATGATTAATAGCTCCCAACTGATGACAGACACAGCTCCAGCTCCATCAATGGATTTTCTGCTCTTTTTTCTAATGAACTTGCTTTAACATAACAGATGCAAACACAACCAGTTCAAACTCTTTTTTTGTAATGTAAATACATGTTTGTGAAAAGTTGACCAGCTTAAATGTCTTAAATTGCTTAATTGTTGTATTTCAAATATAATAATGCATTATGTATATTATGTATACATTTCTTATACATAGCTGGTCATCGAGCATCCTCATTGGTGATGTTCTACCAGATATGTAATGAACCCATTTTCACTTCCTGCTTCTTTCAGGCACTTGTAATACATCTTGTCTTTAATTACTGCTGAATGTGATTTAGGTTCACTTGGCCATAGTTGCTGAATAAGTAGGCTTCATGTCATTAAGTTGTGCATGTGTTGTATCATTCAGGTACTGTATGTACCAAAGTAGTCAGAATGCTCCTGCATACCTCAGAATACATTCAGCATCAATTTTGCAATCACAACATTAATAAAAACAGTTGAACCAGTTTTACTGGCAGCCAGTTGTACTGGCCTCTTCATCAGAGATATCCAGTTTTAGTCCTGGAAGGTCCAAGATTAGCAGTTTAGTGATTTCTCTTTTCAAACACAGCTCTTTAACTCATCAATTAATTACCCTGTTTTTCATGTTAGAGGACAGGAATCAGTCAACTGTAGGTTGACCTCTGGTCCTCCAGGATCATCAGTTATGATGCTTTAGATTATAAATGGTTCCCCATACTTTCTGTCCCTCCAGTACATTATAGTTTTCATCTCATCTTTCCACTAGACTTCGCACTAGCACTGAACTGTATTATTCGTAAAAATGTAACATGATCTGCTGAAGTTTTATCCGGAAATGCTGCATTATATCCATTTACACTAATACTGATCCCATATCTGTTGTCTTTAAAACCTTTTTTTTCATTTCACTTCATTTACGACAGTTATATAAATGTAGGCCATCATGCTTAAACTACTAAAAAGTTCTACCCCACAGGAAGAAACACACAGCTAACAATGTGACATCACATAATGATAAAGTGAGTGTGTTTTTTTCAGGCTACATTTGCAAAAGAACTGGAGTGGAGCTTTTCCCTGTCTGATATCCAATCCAGCATTTTCTACTGATACTGGCTCAGTATTGATACTGATATGCCATCTTTAGCCCTCAAAAAGACAGCAGTAGATTACAGATGAAAGGTCAAGGTGTCACAGGTAAAATTAGCATTTTTGTTAGCTCTCATGAGCATGCAACAAATGCAATAAATAGCTTGTGCATCAAATGATATATTTTAGATGGAAAATAAGTGCACATTCTATACACATAATACACTTAAACAAGGCATTTTTCTGCTAATGTGCACAGTACAATTTATTTGTTTTAAATACTGGTGAAAAAATGACAAAACAATATAAAATGTCTTACTGGCACTTTGAAAATCAATGTCAGTGACCAGTGGCACCCAAACTTTTTATTTGTAAATGGAGTATTTTTGCAGTACACAGGCAAGCAGCTGTTGTGGCACTGTCTAATTGATTATAGTGGGCTGCACCATGTACCTATCTGTCGCTCACTCTCTAATACATAAACATGTGCACACAATTGAGTGCAAAAGTTACCCCTTTACATACCTATTTCTTACTGAATGTGCTGTATGCAGAAAACACTTCTGCACTTTGTAATGTACAAAATAAGTGTGTATGCCAAGACTCCTGAAACATACCTTCACTAACTGTCACAGTGTAAATTTATTAGATCATGATCATTACTATGAGAAACTGGGGTACATTCAGAAAAGGCTGAAGACCTGCACCAGCAATTCCATGTGCAGCCACAAAGTGGCACCATGGAGTAGCACCATTGCATAGAGTTTTCATAGCGTGTGCCTTTCAATGCATAGAATGTGTGGTAGCTGGAGCTTAGCAGAGCAAAGTCTATTCTTACTGCTTCTGACTTTTGTCCAGGCACTCTCTCTACCACACACATAGTAGACAGTCGTCTAGTATGTGGCTACAGTTATGTTTCACTAAGGATATTGTAGTTCACCAACCAATGATGACACATGACAACTAAATAGCTAGTGTACTCCCTCATGTGTCCTTCAAGGTCAATATTAGGACATGCTTTATTCTAAGCATATGAACCGATAACATTCAAGAGCCTGGAAGCAGACAATGTCACTGCACAGACACTTATCTCACAGTCTGTTATAAGACTAGATTAAATAGGGAAGAAAATTTAAGGGGTGAGTCAATTGTGTCCACTGCAAATGCTTGTGGAAAAGTAAACTAACACAAATGCTTTGATGGGCTTAGCAATGAATGAGTTTTTCCACTGTCTATTCCCTGGCATCAGTAGATCCAAAGATATCTTCAAGTTGTCAACAATGACCAATTCAGATGGTGAACTGTCACCGCTGGCTGGTATCAGCAATATTAAATTCTTACTTGGCCCTCTTTCAAATAAAAACTGATGGTTTTTTGATGGCTATTAATAAAAAACAACTCTGATCTTGATCTTTTTGGCATTTTTACTAGTTATAGAAGCATGTTGCTTACCTGCCACACGATGAGCCACCAGTCCTTCGAGATTAAGGTTTTCTTCTTCAGGCTCATGTTCGGGCTCCTTAGCAGGGGTAACAGAGGGAAGTGGGGAGGAAGATGTGCTGTAGCTCCGTTGGGTGGCTGGATACGGGGACTGACCCTGCAAGTCTGGAGAGTAGCACACCACTCCACCTCCTGGGTAAACAGTCTGAGGCTTGATCGGAGATGGCAAAGGCATAGTTGGAGATGGGGTAGTGACTGACCCTCCCCGTATGCTGTAGGGGTCTTGCTGGTATATGGGTGAGGGAGAATGGGGAGATTGGTACTGCCTTTGGTGGGCATCAGATGGTGGGGTCATGGGGTATGCAGGAGACGACCTTTGAGAGGACTGGCCAAAGCTGGCTGAAACAGAGAGAGGTTGGGCACCACTATAGTTGTGGATGGCCTGGTCAGCTTGATAGGAAGGTCTGGTCAGGGTCTGGGAGAATGGTTGAAAGACTGAGTTGTTTTCCCCAGGTGGAGCACTCTGAGACTTGGGCACTGGTGTGTGTGGTTCCAGGTCCAGCATGAGCATGTTGAGAGCTTCTATGGATTGCTCCACATCCTGCTGTGAAGCCCCTCCATGGGTTGGGAAATGTGGAAGGCCTGCATTGGGGCCAAAGAAAGGGTCATCCATCAGGCCATACTGGTGCCAAGCACTCAGGCCACGTTGCACTGCTTCTCTGCTGCTTGTGCTCCGCTCTGGTGCCTGCGGAAGATACCGGGGACCTCCGTCCAGCATTGGTGCACCATATGACTGTGAACGGTACATCCCTCCGTTTTGTCCACTGTAGTCCACCAGATGCTCCTGTGCTGAAGACGAGCCCCTTATCTGATGCACAGGCATTGCCTTGGCACTCACTACTGGCCTCCTGTCTGGGAGACCAACCTGCTGCCTGTCGATCTCAACTACAGTCGACTCGGTTTGAGGCTGGCTGTCTGCGGGAGTATCCCGGCCCTCAAAGGAAGAAAGGGTCCCAAGGCTGTCGGCACTGTTGTCTCCTACTTGGCTTTCGGCTAACTCGTCGTCAAGAATATCCGTCTCTCGCTCAGTGCCAGTTCGCCCGTTTACATGGACCTGTGCAGGAACAAGGTGACGGACACCTGCTCCGGGGCTTGTGTTGGCTGCTGGAAGGAAGCCCTGACGAGGAAGGAGTGGTGGACCCTCTAGGCCGCTCAGTAGTTGCTCAAGCTCCCGTTTCTCACGGGGGCTGATGGTGGCATCAGGTGCTGTGTGGCTCACGGGGCCGGATGAGGACAGGGACTGCTGGGCATCATCTGTACGGTCAGTCTTTACAGAGGCAGTGGAGTTGCCTGAGTCGCTGCTCACTGACAAGGCATGGTCAGCAGCCGGGAGCGGGTGATTGGCTACTGGGAGAGGAAGGGCATGACTGGCAGCAGGGATAGCTTGTTCGACCACAGGTGGAGTGTGGTCGCTGACTGGGAGACCATTGACAACACCCTCAAGCGAGTCTTTCTTTCGCACCCGAGCGTAGAGACTACCGTCTAGGGGCCCCTGAGTGTGCGCAACATCTGAAAGAGAAGTCACAAACTCTTATCAACAGGGACTCCAAATATCAAACCCAAATGTCAACATATATTCTAAAAAATGCCCTATAAAAATCTCAATATAAGAAATCTCTTGGCACATTGTGTGGCTTCTCTGTGTGATAATATTCTCATTATGCTAATGGAATAATTCAGCATAAGTGGATAGTCATTCTAGGGCTACCCCTGTGACACGTTTGTTTTTTTCCTGCCTTCCTTGCATGAATATGCTTTTGCCAGCAGTGGTGATGTATGCAAGTGCTCCTTGGTCTTAAAAAAGTAACACCTTCTGTTTGGAAATCTCCTTGACCATCTGCTAAGGTGCTATACAATCAGCAACAGGTGATAAATCTTCACAGCAGGGTAGCATGTGTTCTTTGGGAAAAGGGGGAGTAGATAGACTGAAGACACATGGTAAAGTACACTAACCTGGATTTGCCCTGCTGGTCATGTCACTTTTAAATACACTGACAGCAGAAAAATATTTTACCTTAGATGTTGTTATGGTACTAAATGATCTGTTTGGCATAGTCTACATATATTCACAGTTTTCAGAGGGCTGTTTGATATTACCTTTTCTTTTATTCTCCCTTAGATGTTGTTATGGTGTATGGCTGCGTGTGGTTCTGAGCCATCTAACACATGCACTGTATTTGTTAAAAAATAGTCTGCAATCACTTCAGAAAATGTAGTTACAGCTGTGTTGATATTCTGCCATTAAAACACACATGCACACACACAGATCAGGCATAACATTAACAGCACCTGCCAAATACTGAATAGATCTGAGTTGTCTAGCAATCACAATAAAGCCTTTGTCAAAGTAGCTTAGATCCTTACACTTTTTTCCTGCTTAGAACATCAACCCCAAGAACTGACTCTTATCTTGCTGCCTAATACAGTATATATTCCTCCCCCAGGACAGGTACTGTAATTAAATAACTAGTTAGTCAATGTCATTATTCTGTCAGTGGGATTAATGTTATGGCTGATCCATGTAAATATACAGGTGAAGTGAATAACATTGATAATAATGAGCCGTGCCACACAACCACATTGGCACATGATTGGTTTAAGCAACATAAATTGTGTATGTGGATGACTGTGGATTTTAGGAGACAACGTTCAGCTCTGGTCCCCCTCACAATATGAGACAGCTCTCTGATAACTGTGGAATCTGTCAGGTTTCTGGAAACAACTATTTCCTACCTGAAGTGGGAGGCCAACATCAGCTCCATCCTCAAAAATCCCAACAGAGAAATTGAGAAAGTTTTGTCTGCCGCAGTAGTTGCTGTCTTAGTTTTACACTGCAGTCATTAAATCTGTCCTGCACCTATTACAGTCTAATTTGGGGCAGCCACAAAACAGGAGGAGAACAGACTGCAACAAACAGTCACAAAAGTCTTTGGTGTCCCCCTGCCCACCCTAAAAGAATTGTACTCTTGTAGAACCAGGAAACGGGAGGGAAAAAAAACCAGATCCTTCTCAAACTGGTCACATCCTCTTTCAACTCCTCCTCTACAGCAAACAATGCAGAATACTGTGTATCGTATACTGTATATTGGGTATTCCAATATATAGCACTGTCTGCATCTTACATGCACATTGTCATACACCCTATTACAAATTCTTTGTGTGTAATGCCTTGATATTGGGCCTCATTTACCAATATATTCCTAAGCTTTTTCTTAAACTTGTTTTGTAGAAAGGTCCTAAGAGAGACTAGGTCTGAATCATGATGTGTTCTTACAAATATCTGTAATTATAATTATGAATCCGATTGCCCTTATAAAATGAGAGCATATACCAGGCCTATGGTTCAGTAAAGTTCCTGTAAGCAGGGGCAGTGTTAGTGTAACAATTAAAATCCTGGACCAGTGAAGGTACCACTGAGGTACCAGTGAGCAAGATGCTGTCCCCAAGCCCTGCACCCTGGGTGCTGCCTATGTCAGCTGCCCACTGCTCCCTGCTACTCATACATGAGTCAAATGTAGTGGTGGCATTTCATTGTGGTGCACTGTGCTATGTTGTTTTTACAATGACAAATAATTACTCACGTCAAGCATGCCGGCAAACGGTTTTCATAACGGGACCCACTTGCGGGTAGAACAAGGAACAACCCCTCCCACACAGGCTCAAACCTGTGTAGCTATTTCTACAAGGCGATTGCACTATGGTTTATGCCACAGAGCAGGAAAAGGGGTGTGCTGCGAAACTAGCAATGTTAAGATGTATTGCGCTAAAAAGAGGTGGAAAAACTAATCCAACGGAAAAAGGGTTACCCCCACTGCCTTCTGCTGACGTAGAATGTAATTATGGTGCAATGTTAGCTAGCTTACACTGCTAGGAGAAGGCTGGGGAATAATGCTAAGATAAGGCTCCTGGGCTAGGGGATAAGGGGCTGATTCTTGTGTTGGAGCTCTTATGCCTAACCTGGCCAAATACAAGAGCTCATCTAAACCAAATGCAGGCCTCATGTGTCTCTACTGGATTTTGTGACAGCCCATCTCACACTGGCTGCGAGCCTCTTGCCATACAGCTAGCGTCCCCAAAGCAGAAGTAGAGAAACCCTATCTTGAGGAAATGAGTGGTCCCCTGAATACCTTTGCCTCGCAGTGTGATCAGTCATTGATTGTTGGATAGCCTTGTTTCCAAGTGACATACCTGATGTGAATAGAAGTAATAGTACAGAGTTTATTTTAAAATACCATGATGATTTATACAATAATGTTATTATTTTGCACAAACACTTCAGAACTTAAATGTAAGTGTGCCCTTGAGTGTGCATAGATTCTGTTTCCCTAAAAACATACAAGAACCAATCCCAAATAACAAAATATTGGTTAATGTCAGAACCTTTGTCAAAACTGCATAAGCAGGTTTGAAGAAAAAATTGGTTAAGAACAGGTGGTGAATGATATCAATACAATGGTTATTAATTGATTTAACTTGTTTATTTTATTATATTTAGCATAGCAGTATTTCAAAATGGCCTCTGTTGCAGGCATTGTGTAGTGCAAATCACCCAGAAATGCAGTGAGGTTAGACCTTCAGACCTGCCCACTAATGATGCAACTAGCCCCACTGGGAAAATGAAGCCAATCCTGGCATCTGACCTTGTACTTTTGTGTGTGTGTGTGTGTGTGTGTGTGTGTGTGAGTGTTTCTCAAGAAGTAGGGGGACATGGGGAGTCACTTTACAGTGAAACAGAAGGTCTGAGTGCCATACACTTTCCACAGAGAGATATGTAGAAATATTTGATGAGGACAGGGCTACACAGGATACATAAGGCCTTTTGGTGTGATCTCTCCATTTACAAAGACCTTTTAATGTGTTCAGTCAGCTTTTAGGGATCACAGGCCAACACCAGTACATGCACTATTTGCTCCTCAAACATGTATTTTAGTTTGTTTAGTTTAAACCCAGCATAATGAAGGCTGCAGAGTGTACTTTAGTGCCTGAGATTTCACTGCAATAATGCAACCAATGAGTCCTTGGAACTTCTGTATTCAGTTCCAAGTAAAATACATGTGTATTCATAACTGTAAAACTAATTAAGCTTAAGAAGTAAAGACATAAATATTGTACTCACTAGATTAAACAACACGTTTGGTAGCGCTAAACCTTTTACAGCAGCCAAAATGGCATGTATGGCATGAAAGCATGCGCAAATAGAGTGGAATCTCTCTGAGGGCTGTCATAGAGGCTTAAATATTTGGGCCTCTGGAGAAAGGCATCAGGGGCTCAAGCCATAAAAAGCCCCCTGCTGTCCTTCAGACGATCCTTCAGAATCTCTGTGGTCCATTAGGCAAAGTTTCTCTTACAGCCTTAGACACTAGCTCACCTCCCAGTAATACACAATTGCGGAAAAGCACCTCAATAAACAGTTCCTGCTGAAAGGACCCTCATGCTTATACTATGTATGAGCTGTTAAAGAGCTATTATATCCTACCCCTGACACCTGTGCCACATTATGTAGTGTGAGATGATCTGTGATAAAGGTAGCAGCCAACGAAAGAGGAAAGAGAGATGCAAACCATAAAGACACAAGAGCTCCAGCTTTCACCTTCATACCAGGGTTTCTAATCTTCTGTTTGAATCCCTCTACACTGCTTGTGTGTGCATCAAGAGAGGCTGGTTTAGATTAGGTAATTCTAGGCTAATCTCTCCCTCTCTTCCAATGGGTAAAAGTCATCAAAATAAAGTGTAATCATTGGCATCCACATCATTTTCCTTGCTGTACACAAATGAGTTTAAGTTGATTACTGTGGACTTTCATAAACCTGAGACGACAGCAGTATAGGTGTAAGAAAAATAACAAGTGGATAAGATGAGGCTGACTCACCACAAACTGCACATTTCCACAGCTTATCTGTGATTTCTGTGTGACTATAGAGCACACCTCCTCAGCTGGACTGTGTGGCAAGACATGCTTCTGCATGGCTACTTCCAGTATGGGAAACTGTAAAACTGAAACTAAATTGTTGCAGTTTTATTAAAAAATAACTGAAATATCACATGGTCCTAAGTATTCAGACCTTTTGCTGTGACACTCATATTTAACTCAGGTGCTTCCATTTCTTCTGATCATCCTTGAGATCACCTTCATTTGAGTCC
>JBBPDA010000105.1:6383339-6398320 GCA_037974385.1 Arnoldichthys spilopterus
TCTATATGAAATGTACATTTCATATAACACAATTAAACAAATAAATGAATCGTTAAAAACTGAGGGTTAGCTTAACCCCCCCTCTAGGAAGGAAAACATTAAAAACTGCTTCAGCTAATCAGACCTTCAGTACATTCAATCAGATGATGCAAATGGAAATGAACAAATCAATGTAATAACTAGGATTCACTATATTCACTTATTGAATAACAAACTAATAACAGCTTACTGTGTGTATGCTTATTTATGTGTGACTTTGCACAACATTGTATTTTACATAAACACAAATGATATAAAAGCTAAAGAAACTGTAGATAAGAATGGTTTTATGTGTAATATACAGTACTGTGCAAAAGTCTTACAACCTCAAATCAGAAAAAATAAAAAACACAAATAAAAAAAGAAAGTAGTGATTTTGTGACAGACGTTTTGTCTGGTCAACTTCATTTCATTTGTAAATATACATCCTTTCCTGTCATTCAGACCTGCAAAACAGTTGGGACAGTAAAGCATTTACCAGTAAAGCATCCACTTGTAATGTTGCCATTCCTTTTCACAACACTTAAGAGATGTTTAGGGACTAAAGACACCAAGTGATGAAGTGTTTTAGGTGTCATTTTGTCCCATTCTTCCTGGAGTTGGGCAACAGTTCGGGGTCTTCGTTGTAGAATTTTGCGCTTCAAAATGTGCCACACATTCTCTATTGGAGACAGGTCGGGACTGCAGGCAGGCCAGTCAAGTACCCGTACCCTCTTTCTCTGCAGCCAGGACTTTGTAATGTGTGCACAATGTGGTTTTGCATTATCCTGTGGAAATATGCATGAGCATCCCTGGAAAAGATGTCTTCTTAAAGGCAGCATATTGTGCTCCAAAATCTCTATGTACTTTTCAGCATTAATGGTGCCATCACAGAAATGCAAGTTACCTTTGCCAAGGGCACTGACACAACCCTATACCATGACAAACCCTGGCTTTTGGACTTATTGCTGGTAACCTTTTCTTCTTTGGTCAGGAGCACACAGCGTCCATTTCTCCAAAAAAATACATGAAATACTGATTCATCTGACCACAGTAAACATTTCCACTGTGTGATGGTCCATCCCAAATGCCTCAGAGCCCAGAGAACTTGACGGCGCTTCTGCACACTATTAACATAGAGCTTCCTTTTGGCACAGTACAGTGTTAACTGGCATTTGTCGATGTAACTACGTATTGTGCTACTTGACAAAGGTTTGCCAAAGAAGTCCTGAGCCCATGTGGTGATATCGCTTATAGATTAATGATGATTCTTTTCATTATGCTATGCACTGTTGAAGGTGAAATATCCAAATCTCTTCCTATCTTTCTTTGAGGAACATTGTTTTTAAACAGTTCAATAATCTCTTCACGTATTTGTTAGCACACTGCCGATCCTTGGCTCCTAAAGGACAAGACCTTTCTTGGATGCTGCTTTTGTAGCAAATCATAATTACAATCACCTGTTGACATTACCTGTTTCAAATCACATCATTTTTTTAACCAATTTAACTCATTACTAGCCAAATTGCTCCTGTCCCGACTTTTTTGGAATGTGCTGCAGGTCTGAATGAAAGGAAAGGATGTATATTTACAAATGAAATGAAGTTAACCAGACAAAACATGACATATTTTGTGTTCATAGTGTCTGCAATGAAATACAAGTCAAAGTAAATTTAGAAATCACTACTTTCTTTTTTTATTTTGTTTTCCATACCATCCCAACTTTTTCTGATTTCTCACCACAACAACAGAAACCAGATTTGTTGACAACTGTGCACAGTTTTCAGTGAATGAGGACATATATATGTGCATAATCACATGAAACACTAAGATGATATGCGCTGTTCAAAGCCAGACTGGGAGACAATCAGTCATTTTGGGTCCCAAGAAGAACCTGTCCCCCTGCAAAACACAACCCAAGCACTATGCTTTTCTTCCTTAATGAAACTAGTAGTGTTGTCACTGTTGACCGTCTATATTATTAATTTTTTAAAAATGTAATCAAAAAAAGTTTATAACAAATAGCATAAATGAAAAACAGACCAATTTTAGCAACAGCCTTTGATCAGCCTTTCAAAGACTAGAAGTTTTTTAAATATTGTTTAACTGAAAAAAAGTTTTTAAATACACATACAAAACTTTTGCAATTATAATTTTATAAAATGACTGTATGACTGAATAACAGAAGAGTTTAAAACCATCATCATAAATATCACCAACTAAACAGTGATCTGCTAATCTGACAACCAGCCCTGACAAAATATTAGGCTTCAGGCCATTTTTAATGTGCAATTTTTTTCAAGTTGTTTTTTCCAAGTTGTTGTTTTCTGTATTAAATTGCATGTATTCTCACATGCACATAATCTCTCTTGCACATTTTCCCTTTCTTGTGGCTTTACATGTTTTAAGAATAGCTTTGTTTTGAATTGAAGAGTTTTTTTAACTAAGTAAAGGTTTGAAAAACCACATCAGGCAGATTGGGTCAGGTTTCAAATTTAGCAGTAGCAGTTGGGTCAGGTTGGGTCTTCAAAACTGCAGGTAGAGTTTCAATCTGCAATTGTGCAGAACTGTAAAACTCACCATTACCCAATCACAGAAAATGTCAATTTGAGTAATTGTAAGAGACCTAGACAACAGAAGTTGCAAGCTGCAGAAGAAAATTGCATGTGGAAAGTAAATCCCTTATACCGCAGACTCATCATTCAGATATTAATCTCATGATTTTTTCCCCAGTTACCTGCTATGAATTATTCAGTACATTAAGTGAGGAATTGAAATGTGGGCCCTTGTAAAAATATGTAGACTTGTATTAAATCATTAAAGACACTTGTTTGTTCTGTTTGGTTTTGAACTAGTGCTCATGACTTTCACTTTTGCTTTAGGTACCTGCAAAAACTGGGAGAAATCTGGTATTACAGCAACATCTGTTTAATTTCCTAAGCACTCATTCAAAACCTGCTACAAACTGCATGGAGAACAAAGCAGAACTTTTGAGCTGTTATTGACTCTCACTGTCCTAATGAGAGATGGATGTCTATGATGATGTTAAGAGGTTAAGAAAGCACATGCGAGAAAAAGAAACTACGGGTACACCTCCTCATAAACATACTCCTTCCATTACCTTGTCCTTCTTCTGCCCCTACCTTGAACAGGTGACCAGTGCTGCGTCTCCATACCGACCGCAGAGAGCTGAAGTGCCGGCGTAGCGACACTGCAGGGTTCATGGCGGAGGTCACAGAAGAGTTGAAGGAATTATAGCCAGAAAGCCAGGGACGTTTTTTACCCACAGACTCAACTTCGCAAAGGAGATCACATGCTAAAAGTCAAGATATCCTCGCCTGCCCTTTCTCTCTCTCTGTCTCTGTCTCTCTCTCTCTCTCTCTCCCATATGACTCTGCTCCTTTTTCCTTTTTTACCTTTCTTCCCTCCCCTTCTCAAGGTCCCTCCTCTGGTTCTCGCTCTTTTAATGTGCTACTGCCTATTTTCATGCCGTATGTGTGTGTGTGTGTGTGTGTGCACATCAAGCTTTGCTCAAAATATCAATACACCATGAATTAACACAAACTGACATAGTGTGAGTGTGTACTGGATGTTCATGTATAAAGTCTCATTAAATTTATACACTTCAAAAATAATGTAATATTAATAATCACTGTTATTTTAGTCAATTACAAAATATACAGTTTTAATAAAGGGTTGTTTGAATGAAGACAAATCCCAGAAGAATGATTTCTATTAAGGATCCTCAAAACTATATGTATTTGAAAAAGAGATCTGTGATTGCAAAGAACTTCTTAAAGATTTAAAGGAAAAGTTCAATAAAGAGTCAATTGACACAATTTCCACTTAGCCCAGATGTAATTGCACTGCTAAGACAAATTTTTAATCTTTAGTTTAGTACTGCAGCTTTGAGGCAAAGTTACACAAGAAGTAAATAGTCATTAAGTCATAAATAGTCATTAAATAATAATTTTCATTAAGATGCCAAAAACGTGTTGATGTGATTTAGGACACAGCATGACTTACTGCAAGCTATAAAATTGAACAAAACTTTACTCTGCTTGGCTACATAGTAAGTTTTAATATTTTTTTTAGTTTGCAGTAAGACCTAATACTGTGTCCTAACCACATGAACAGAACGACTGTCTGTGCCAAATTAATGAAGACCTAGATGTGATCTAAGCAGGTTAAGTAGTCGTTTTAGAAGTTTTGTTTAATTTTATAGCTTACACTGTGTACAAAACAAGCTGACAAGTATGCACCACCTCACTGAAGATCTGGATGCAGTTTGGGCAGGTTGAGAGAAGTTTTGAGGACATATTTACAGAAATGATCTGGGTGACTGTTGAGTTCTAGAGCTGGGACACAATGTTATCTTTGCAGCTTCAGTCAGTGCTAAACCTAAGAAGCAAGATCTGGACCACAAAGACAACTGATTAACTGCATGTAGGGTTTCTGGGAAATTTTTCAAATTTGATCTTTTGCCAAACTATTCAATTAGAAGGCATAAAGTGTCGTCCCAAAACAAAATGTTCTTTATGAGTTTATAGATTCTTCCTAAAACCTTTACACTATAAGGACTTTGAAGTTCCTCACATTTAATACTGATTTTCTTTTCCAAGTTTGCCAAAGCAAGTGAAAAAATAGATATTGTACACAAAAATTTGTGGAAGAATTTGATCTCTGTACAGGACGTGTTAGTTAATTTTTATCCTGACATATGAAATCAACAAAACACATTGTAATGCTGGTGTATATAGTTCATCTGTAAATGTCTCAGCATGTGAGAAGCCATTGTGTTCATTATTAGTATGTCATCTGTGAGCCCTTTCAGTAGTCTGGCCTTCATTTGAGCATTTTCGAGCTTCCTTCGACCCAGCCGGACGGACCCATGCTGATTCAATTAGGAAAACAATGGGGATCTCACACATAGCTCCCAGCGCACAGTGCTCTACACTAACCCAATAAAAACAGCCTGCAGTTTCCTTATTTGCACCAGTAATATCACAAAAAAACACTTCCAATAATAGCAGCGCAGTGCAGCTCAACTGAGACTATGAAAGAGCACCATGCACAGCTTAGGTGTAAACATTGCTGGTGAGTAGTAATAGCCTATGGGCTGAAGCAAGAATTGTAATCAATGGAGAGTAGGCCCAAAAGGCCAGCTGGAGGTTATATAATGGAGTAGTTGGCAGCAAGCCCAAAGATGCATCAGTCTGGAGTATTTTCAGAGTAAGGATGGCTGGCTGGCTAACCGCCTAACCACACGCAGAGTCACAAGGGAGGGCTTGAGGTCAGTCAGGGAGCCTGGGTAACTCTGTAATTAGTTTTTCAGAGATATGACAGAGGGAAATATCAGACTGAACATTTCATTTGATGTCTTTTTGCCTCTCTCCACCTCCTATCCTGAGCTTCCTAAAGTATAGGATGTACCACAGATGACTAGTAACTAGTCCCATTTATTCAGTTTGGGTTGCTGGTTTATTAAGAATGCTTACCTTGTAGCTACACTAATTGCCAAAGCCAACACTGTGGGCAGTGGACATTGCCCTTGGGACCTGATGGTCACAGGTTTGAGTCCCAGCCCAGGCACTACTGAGGTACCCTTGAGCACAGTACAGTCCCACTACACTGCTTCCTGGGTACTGTTGATAGCAGCCCATTGTTCCATGTGTGCACGTGTGATGGGTTAAATGCAGAGGTCACAAGGAACTCCCAAGGTTTCTTGAGAGAAAGTTGGTGCCTCTGTCACCTTTGGCTTGTTCATTAGGCACTCGCTCCCGGATTCTATAAAGCTGTTTTGTGACAACGTCAGTTGACTTGATTGACTTGACTTTCACTTTCAACCAAAAAGGTGACATTTTTACATTAATTAAATTTTCACTATTACTAACTGCAGCTGTTGGTGGATGTCAGCTCACATCTAGTCCATTAATTAGAGAAAATAATCTGTGATGAGAAAAATTTTACGGCATGGTAGTGTGTTTGTGGGTGCTTTAGGGACTGCAGTGCACAGTAACCTTAAAAAGAGAAACAAGTTGACGTACTTCTGAGGAAATAAATCCCTAAATTCCTTGTTAAGTGTACAAACTGAAGTGTTAACATGTGATAGAGAAAGAATTACTAATCTATTGTTCTTGTAAAAGTCCTTTTAGTTTTTTTTTTACTGATAACAATACCTGAGCACAGGTTTAGTTTACTCTACCCATCTCTGGTACATACAGCATTCTAACAGTGCTGTTACAGCCAGAACATATTTGCTGTGTCAAAGCAACTTTGCACAGGTCTGATCAAAACGACTTCATGTGTGTTAATAATCCCAAGAATAAATCACTGTAATAAAACCCACATGTGTGGATGTCAGATTCAAGCATGCAGTCAACATATCCTGTAATCCTGCAACTGCACAAGTGTGCTCTGGTTGAAATTTGGTCTGACATTTCCCTTCCAAAGCATATGCAACCGCAGCATTACTTACATCTGGCATTTGGGATCAATGTTTTTTTTATGAATGGTTTCTGTTGAAACAGAAGGGACATAATCCAGAAATGATAAAATACCTACAACTTATAATCACTCTAGCAAAGTGGCTTTGAGTCATCTTTTGTCAATGGAATAAAGAAGAGAATGCTTTTTTTTTATTTGCTTTTTTGTGCTTTGGGTCAGGGAGAATGTGTGTGCGAGGGGGTACTTTCACCATACTTCATGCTGTTTATCTGAGGTCAAATTTCCTACTTTTGGTTCATATGAAAATAGAAGGAATTCAAGAAATACTATAATGTTTTTCAGGCTAATCTCTATCTACCAATCATCTTCAGCATGATCAGTGACTTTAGACAGCTACCTTAGTAAAAGCAGAGAACACTCATATTACTTACAAATGCTATACTGTCAGCTGTAATAAATTTTAGTGTCTGTGATAATTCACTGTACTGTGGTAATCACATGTATTTTCCATTTTAATCAACTGCATTCATAGGAATTTACTATATTTGTTTTGTATGTGGTAATCAGCTGTACAAACCATTGAAAATCAACTGTAATGTTTGTGGCGATTACTGTAAGTGTATTCGTAAAATGAACTGTATTGTCTGTCGTAATTATCTGTGGTAATGTATTGTACTATACATAGTGTGTGGTAATCGACTGGATTGTCCAATGTAGTTGACTGTTTAGTAGAAATTGGCTGTGTTGTGGGTGGTAAAAAGCTGTATTTTATGCGGTTATGAACTGTATTGTCTGAAAATCACCTCTATTTTGCATTGTAAACAGCTGTATTGTCAGCGGTAATAGGCTAAAGTTTCCATTGTAAACAGCTGTACTGTCTGTGGTAATTGGCTGTATTGTCAGTGTTGATCGGCTGAAGTTTCCATTGTAAACAGTTGTATTGTCTGTGGAAATCTGCTTTATTTTCCATTGTAAACAGCTGTATTGTCTGTGTAATTCAGCTGTATATTCTATTAAAATAGATGTAATGTCTGTGGTTATCGACTACACAGTCAGTAGTAATCGGCTGTATTTTCCATTGTAAACAGCTGTATTTTACTGTGGTAAACGACTGTATTGTCTGTGGTAATCAACTACATCATCAGTGGTAATTGATTGTAATGGAAAATTAGCACAGACGTTAGGTTGAAAAACACTGGAGAATTCCTTTGAGAAACCAGTGCAAACAGAAGAAAAACAGGCTGACATTAGGGGATAGAATGGCAGTCTGGCCATGACATAACCTGGACATCCATTCCATTAATTTCTGGCATTACATTTACAAGTAAGCTAAGCCAGAATCCTCCCTCAGAGTCCTGTACTAAAGTCTAGACCCAATCCCAGCTGACTATAGGCCCAAGGTGGGGTATACCCAGGACAGAACGCAAACCCATTACAGGGCAACACAAAGACGTGGGCAATTTAAAGTATCCAATCAACCTATTTCAAGCCTTTGGACAGTGGGAGGAGACCGGAGCACCCAGAGAAAACCCACGTGAATACGGGGAGAGCTTGCAAACTCCACACAGAAAGACACCCGTGATCGACCCGGGGAATTAACCCAGGACTTTCTTGCTGTGAAGCAACAGTGCTAGCCCCTGCACAACCATGTCACCCCCTAATACAGTCTAACCATGTCTAAACAAAGATTAATTTTTGGTCACTCAGAAAAAACTTGCAAATGTACTTTTGGCAAACATGTATTTAGCCAACAAATCCATGAGCAAATCTACAATACAGGTAGTGTATAATTATATGTATGCACACATAAATGGAGCATTTGTGAGATTCCAAGTGGAATGTGACTTACCGGAGTCTCTACATGCTTCAAAGGAAGATCGTTACTAGGAGGCTGGAAAAGGAGAGAGAGACAGAAACAGAGGGATAGAGAGAGAAACAGAGAGTCAGAGATAAGTGTTTGAAGTTTTATATAGATGCAGCTCAGTGTGTTCCGTTGAACCACCTGAGACCCGCAGACAATCAATTAGCTTGTCAAATACTTGCACACACACATACACATACATTATGAAGGCCCAAAATGATATATATGTGATACTACATTTCTAAAAGCATCTTACATCATGGTTTGATGTAATTATCTATAACGATGCAAATAACCTGACACTACAGGAAGTGGCCTACTGGTTAGGACATTGTGCTTGGGACCTGAATGTCGCAGGTTCAAGTCCCAGGCCCAGCACTACTGAGGTACCCTTGAGCAAGGTACTGTCCTTCTACGCTGCTCACTGCTCCCCGGGAGCTGTTGATAACTGCCCACTGCTCCACGTGTGCACGTGTGATGGGTTAAATGCAGAGATCAAATTTCGTTGCTTGAGGTCTATTTATATTTATTAGTTATAAGCATGTACAACATCTTAGCACAGATTAGTACCTTTCCCCCCAATTTTCTACCCAGTCATTCACTGCCAATTCCCATCCACTAGGTAGGTCTCAGCCCATCCTACAAACCTGGGAGGGTGAAATCTAGCACATGCAAACTCTCCTTATGACAGGTCAAATGGTTGTAAGACTGTGCCATTCAGGAGTCCTTAATTCTGCATGAACTTAGTTTCATGCATTAATTCTATGATTCATGAATGCGTCATAGGAGCAGAATTAATTAATGGCATATTAACAAGTTCTAGGTATTAACTAGTGAAGTCTAGTTCCAAAGTAGTAGGTAATTATTTTGGGTAAAATGATGGTGAATTCAAATGCAATCTCCCAAAAGTATTCTGAAATGCCCTAGCTTTTATGCTGCTAACATATCCAAGAAAAAAACTGTTTGGAGTAGTATGGTGGTGAGTACAAACAAACCCATATTAAACTTCACTGTAATGTCACAGATTTAAGCAGGAAAGTACATCAGAAACGTTTCTAAGCAATTGGAAGTTTTAGAGGGTATAATGGCAGTATAAAAGACTCCAAAACACTTCAGTAACACTTTACTGTACTGTACTCTACATGATACATACATAAATCTTTTATGACAATTGCCATTGACCTACATTAACATTTACAAAGGTTTATTCCAACAAGAGTCAGTTTCACCCCAGAAAGTGTAATTACAATAAATGCTTGTTAGAATACACCTTTATAAATATCTATGTAGGTTAATGTCAGTTGTCATAAAAATGAAATCTGGGCTGTAAGAGAAAGCACTAATTCATACTATAATTTAACTGGGTCCTTACCAGTTTCTTACCAGTTTACTTTCCTGCTTAAATGTTTGACATTATAATGAAACTTACTGCACGTTTGTTTGTACTTATCACCTAGATACTCAAAGCAAGCATTCAATTAGGAGATATTTTACTACCCTTGTTTAGCTTAATAGCTACAAACGGCATTTCTGTCTAATTAAGTTTAACTATCTTTGACTTACCCTTAATAACTCCATAGTCTATATACTCTATAATCCAGTACCACTTCCCCAGCACTCACGGGAAGAAAGTATTACCCGAATAATGCCCCTACATCTTACATCTGAAGGCGATAATGTCAAGACAGTGCTACAAGTGAAAGAGTCCACACTATTAACACAAGCTTGCCTAGCATTCTCACAACAACAACAAAAATGGCAACAATATCTGGCTTGTCACAAAAACATGGAGACCATGAAAACACCTCGGTCCCACAGCACAAGCTATCCTCCAAACAGGCCCCAACTTGACCCCTGACCTCAAATGCTGGTTCTCGTAATTGAAAAATGTCACAAGTGTGTGTCTCTTCTGCTTCCTCCGTGCCTGGTGTACATCAATCAAGCATTACATAATCGCTGCATCATTCTAACTACACTGCATGAAAAAAAGTAGGACACTTCAGCAGAGGATAGTCTACTTTTTTAGGTGGAAAAGTATGTGGCATGTCTGTTGCTTATTTAAACAGTAACAATTCTTTCTCTGATAAAATAGAAATTACACTTTTTAATGCATGAAAGTCCTAATTTGACAAACTAAAAGTCCTAATGACAAATTAAAGGCACACAATTACAAAATAAAAGTCCCAATATTACAAAATAAAGTCCCAATATAACATGAGCTGGTAAGCTTCAAGCCCAATTCTCGAAGTTTGCTAATAAACTTTCACTTTATAGTTTGTTTATAAAGCATTTATTTATTCATTGATAGGTTAATAGTTTAGGGTCATGAAAACTCTTTAATTAAAATATCTTTTATTAAATATAAGTTTAACAAAGTCATATTTGTCACAATTGTTGGCAACTCTGCATTTAGTTTTCTGTGTAACATCTGATTACCAGCAGCAATGAGTCCTCTCCTATAATCCTTGATGTAAGAATAGGGTATAAGTAATCTGAGACCACTCCTCAATACAAAACAATCTCAGATCTTCCAGAGTCCTAGGTCCTCTCATTTCAACACTTCTCCACCTCACCCCACAGGTTTAAAATGGGCAGCAACCTTGAATGGCCATGTCACAAGCCTCATTCTGTGGTTATTGTGTGGATTTTGATGTATATTTTGGACCACAGTCCTGCTAGACGATCCAACCACAATCCAGTTTTAGCTTTTTGGCAGATGCAGCCAAATTTTAATTTAAAATCTCCTAGTACTTCACATAGAGCAAGATGCCATCTATCCTAACAAGGTTCCCAGTGCCTTTGAAAGAAGAACAACCCCAAAACACAGATCCAGATTACAGATTCAAAACTCACATCTATTATTACTGCCAAAATGCTCTATTCTTGCCTCATATGGCCATAGAACCTGGTTCCAGTTTTCAGGCACACCTTCCAAATAGTTTGCTGACTTGTGTGTATGTCTAATTGTAGTGTTAAAGAATTTGTGACCTTTAGAGAAACTTTTGTCTCTCCATCCTCCTCACTGTGGGGCAAAATAAGCTTCAGTGCATGTTAACTACAACACAGTTTTTTTAAAGGTCTCAATCACTGCCCTATCCGTGGACCAGTGTATATGGGCATTTTCATGCCATCTACTGTCCGATTCATGAAGGTCATTGGCCCCATTTTGTTCATTTATGAGGGTGTTAATAATTTCAATGCAATGCAAAAATAATGTTTTGTTCTTTCATAAACAAGATCAAATTTAAATAAAATTTTAGATTTTTCTAATATTTTCAGTGTGAGATGGACTTAATTAACAACAAAAGAATCTGGACTTGACAGTGATCCTTACAACTTACCAAAGAACCAGTGGTCCATGGACATTATTGTGGCCAGGAATTGAATTGCCTATTATTTATAGTGTTTATGCCTGTAGTCATTCTGCTTTGTGTCTCCGCTGGTACAAATAAATGTCTGGAAACCCAAACAAAATAGGGAAAAAATGACTCTCAATGACTTTCATTTAAATGCCTTTAATTTAAGCAGATCACTGTTTATTTTACTCCCAGTTTCACAGTTTCCCATACTGATAGCAGCCATAGCAGCAGTCCAAATGAAGGGGAGTTTTCCCATGTGAAAGTGACGTCAATGCATACCTATCTATAAATGTTTGGGGGAACACACAGCAAAGGTATATTGTGTCCACACACTTAGGAGAAACTATTTTTACAAACTAGGCCTACATCTCATAATCATTTCCAAAGACATGTAATCAAAATATCTTACCAGCTCATAGTTAGTTGTGGGAGCACAGGCTGTAGCTACCTGTAGAAAGAGAAAGAGAGAGAGAGAAACAGAGAGACAAAAAGGGGGATAGAGCAATGAAAGATAAAACAAAATTAAAAACTAATACAAAACATTTTAGAAAGATAAAATCACCCACAATATACAACCTGAAAGGCCCAGTTTATAAGCTTCTGACTAACTTGCACTCAAATGAACCAAATATACTACAGTCTTAAATTTACAAAGAGTTCCTCAAAGAACTTGCAGAAATGCAGGACTTGCCCAAACAGCTTTTAAAAGGCAATGATTACTCTATTTGTGAACATGTACTCAAATTTTCATTGTCAGTACCATCCTAAAAACTATAATAAAAGCACTTGCCTAACATTGTGTAGGTCCCCCTCATGCTGCCAAAACAGCTCTGACTGTAGTGCACTGTGTGTTCTGACACCTTTCTATCATAGACCGAATTAACTTTTTGAGCTACAGTCGCTCTTTGAAGATACTGTACAAGACAGGCTAGCGTTCACTGCCTATGTGCATCAAAAATTGGCTCATTTTTTCCTACTTCTAACACTTTAACTATAAGAACAGACTTGCTGTCTAATATATTTCACCCCCCAACAGATGCCAGTGTAATGAGATAATCAGTTTTATTCATTTCACTTGGTCATTGGTTTTAATGTTGTGGCTGATTGGTGTAGTCTGAGATATTAACATTATATTTTCATTAGCTGATATATTGAATGTACACATTGCTAGTTTATTGGTCAAATAAATTATGACTCTTGTTCAGGATTGAAAACACCAATTACTATTTTATTCTAAAGTCATCTAAAGAGATTTTCAGCTATAACTCACAGGAGACTAGCTACGCTGCTGTTTGTCAGCATCACTGTGGAGGATGAGTTCAGCTTCAGAATCTGAATGGCCTTCAACAGTTAAAACCAGAGCCAAAGAAATTCAATTCAAGTACTATTACTATTTCTCTTTGTTTAACTGTTATTTAACTGGATGTGACTTTTTATTGCCTAATATCATGCCCACCATTAAAAGATTGCAATATTTCTTCTAGTTTTATAATAATGTTTTGTTTAAACTGAGAATTAAAAAAATCAGGAATCCAAATACCAACATGACTAAATGTGTAACGTATACGCCCTAGTGTGGTTCCACGTTTGTTTTGATTTGTCCTTGTGTTCATCTTAGCCACGCCCCCATCAGCTGTCTCGTGTTTCCCAGTTCCCCTCCATCCCAGGTGTGATCAATCTATGTTTAGTATTTATACCCTTGTGTGTCATGTCTTAGTCGCGTTTCGTTAACGTCATCTCATGTTCGTGTACCTGCTTAGTTTTCATACCTTGGATTCCTGTTTTGTTTTCTAGTTGGTTTCGAGTTTGGTGTTTTTCTAGTGAGTATTATTAAATTCCTTCACTTCCTACAATCATCCCAGAATTGCACTTGTTTCCCACATTATCACCGATCATTCGTGACAAAATGAACAATTTAGTACTAGAATTATTTGGGCCAGCCATAAACAGCAAAAGCATTTTTGGTTCCAAGTCAACTGGTCAATTAATAGGAAAAGAACCTTTTTTTCTAAATAAGTAGAAAGAACCTTTACATGATGTAAAGCTTCCATACCAGTACAATTGTACATCCAAGCCAAAGACCACATAGGAATTATTATGGCAAGAACCATGCATAAACAGAGTGGAAAGTAGAAGAGCGAGTGATTTAAAAACAAACCAAAGCAAATAAAGAAAAATGCTTCCAGACTTTTTTTTGCTCTGTTGCTATTTTGTGCTTTTTATCTCTGTCCTTGCTCTTCCCCTGAGCTGTTCTCAGTTGGATTGGCTACTTTTAGTTAGTTTAAAGCTGTTTAAATAGTTTTCCAACAGGGATTGGAGAACCTGCTTAGCAAAATATTTATAACAAAGAATGCGAGATTCCATGAGAAGACCATCATCTTTGATAAATCATCACCTTCAGGTTGTCCAGAAGCCACATATTCCTTGACTCCATATTCGATATTGATTTCATTTTCAAAAAAATTAAACTGCACTTTACTGGGACACTTTAGGTCACAGGCAAAGCTGACTGTTTGCACTTAAAGTCCCTGTTTCGTAATGGCAAAAACAGGATGTTTTGGGCAGTGGACGCTGCGGAGTGTATTAGTAGGTTGATTAATGGGCTGATTGGGCGAGGTTTGCGCGGTGTGATTGTGTCAGAGGATGTTTGCGTGTTCCCTTTTGCCACGTAAACAATCATAATTTATCAGTAGAGCTCAGCCACAGAGGAAGGATGTCATTACTACAGAGAGTTTGAGAACACAAGAGGAGAGAGGGGCTGCTGTCAGCTGATTGGCAGCCCACTGAGCCCTGCACCCAGAGATAACAACATAATACAGCAGCGTGCTGAAGGATAATCAATCGGCTCCACATCAGAGAAAACAAGGGCTGATGTGGACTTGCATGCTCCACATATCTCTCTCTCTCTCTCTCTCTCTCTCTCTCTCGCTCTCTCTCTAGCTTTCTCTCTAGCTCTCTCTCTAGCTCTCTCTCTCTCACTCACTTTAAAAGAAATACTTTGGCAAAAAAATAAAATTCACAAGACTTTCTCTTTAATGCCAATGTTTCATGTTTAGTGTGCAAAGTGTGTTATAGTTTTTAGTAGCTAAAAACATTGCCAGTTACCTCTGTGTAAACTGCATGCTTAAGGTCCCATTTGACTGTTCCCTTGCTGTTTTTTTTGTTGGGGTAGACATTTGGCAAGAAAGGCAATACTAATGTACAGTGGTTTTGGAGGAAACCACATATAGTTTGATAAATGGTTATCGCTAGTTACTTAGCTGGTTTGTTTTTCTGCCACACTCTGAGAAGGCACG
>JBBPDA010000105.1:6398420-6413255 GCA_037974385.1 Arnoldichthys spilopterus
ACCACATATAGTTTGATAAATGGTTATCGCTAGTTACTTAGCTGGTTTGTTTTTCTGCCACACTCTGAGAAGGCACGAGCCCATATGAACAGCCCTATCTTCCAAAGAACTGATCTAAAGTCATCAAGGCACCTGTATACAAGAAACTGCGGCCACCTATTTATACTGAGAAATATTAATATTATTATATATATTTATTTAAGTTATTCATTTTCTCCTTTTCTTTTCTCTTGTGTGTTATTGCTATCTAGTGTCGAACCAGAGGAGAATAGGTTCCACTTATGAGCATTGGTTCCTCCTGAAGTTTCTTCCTACAGCTTAGGGAGTTTTTCCTTGTCTTTGTCGCCTTTAACTTGGTCTTCTGGGGCTCGAACCTGGTAACTGTAAAGCTGCTTTTACAACATAAGTTGTAAAAAACGCTTTAGAAATAAACTTGACTTGACAAGAACAGTGTAATTGGGATGTCCAAAAATGGAGAAAAAAAGGAGAAAATTGCTTAAAAACCCTCTCCCCACATCCAAAAATGTTATGTGGGTGAACTTGGCATGAAGAGAAATTAATCACTAAAGAAGTGAGTAGCTTTTTCCATTCAAGTAATTGAACTTTTTCACCAGGCACATTTTAAATATATTTGTGCCTCAAACGGCATTGAGAGGAAGCATTCTCAAGTGCACTTAATTATCTAGCTTTTGATGATGTTTGTTACTGTTGCTGCAAGAGGAGAGAAGAAAATACTTTTCAGGCTTTAAGATCACTGTTAATACTGTTCTGATATCAGGTATTTTATTAATTTCTACAGATGTCATTGTCATAGTGGCAGATCTTGCTTGGCTGATCAGCTAAATTTGGGGTGAAAGTTAAATCGTGTACATTTTGATTTGATAACTATTCAGATAAGATTGTGTTTACATGGGGAGGTGGGGCAATGTAATTTTACCACTATCTGTAATGTTTATGACTAATACAAATGAGATAAGAAATGTCTATATTTTGATATAATTACTTTACAGAGATGCTACACAGTTTATGCACTACCATCATGTCAAAATAATTCCATACACGACACTTTTAGCTATGCAGAAGATGCCCATGTTGGGTAGCATTACACTAAAGGGTAGGGGGAAAGGGAGGGTCATCCTACCCACCCAGAAAAAGCAAGGCCAGTTGTGCCCTCTTGGAATCGCTGAGAATTGAACTTTCAATGTTCTAATGACCGGGTCAGTGCTTACACAACTGTGTCTCTTGGGGGTTTTATGACAGTTGCTTAGCTGGTCAGCTAGGATGGTGAGAAACATACCAGTTTCTAAAATACAACATCTGCTTTTTTCACTGGTGATTAGCCAGACTAGGTTGGGCTACAGAGAATAGAAGGAAATGCTTTTTTGAGTGGTCCAAAAACCCTTTTTTTCACAGGATATGGAGATATATTTACCAACATTGTAATTTTGTCAAATCTGCTGGAATGTAATGTATGAGAGGACAACCTGTAAAAATGACTGATATGACAAATTTAAAATCTAACGTCTAAGAAACCAATAATAATATGTAAAACCCCATCAAAGTAATTCTTTTGACAGCAAACATAAGTTCTTAACTAAGTGTTTAGTTAAGATTGGCTTCAAGAAATCTGCATTGTAATAAACGATGGTAACACAAAATCACATTAAACATCAATACATTTTTGGAACAGAAATGTGTATATGAAAGTCTAGGTTGACTGAAAATGATCATTCAGGAACATCTGAAAACATTAGAAAATATCTGATTCTGGACCCTGGGTTCTCACTCAGGGCCCTGATATTGTCAGTGAGGGTTCTTCAGTTGTTTTATCAAGACATTCACAACTAGCCTTTGCTACAACGGCAGCTTTATGATGACCACTTTGATCTTGAGACCTATCCAGTTACTACTATAAATTACCCACTACGTGCTATGAGACTGGTTAAGTATTGAACTATTAAAAAAAGTTAAAAAGTAACAAATTGTGAAGTCTCAAAGTGTTTACAAGCAAAAGCTTAAGTAGCGACACAGCTGACAAGGCTGTTTAAAGGAGCAGAGAGAGTAAGACAGCTTTAGCACAGGGCGGAGGGCAGGCGTGGGAAGCTGTTGTTTTTAACTGCATCTATTATTATGCCCTCGCTCACCCAGCGCACACTCATCGCTCTTTATATACCAAATCCCCTAGAGTAAAAGAGAGAAAGAGCCTGGAAAAGTGACCCAATCAGTGCAGCCTTAGTCATGCACAGACAGACCACTTACTTTATGGCATTCATTATGATAATGCAGCCAAACAGGCAAGAACCAGCACGGCACCAGCACGTAAAATGGCATGTTAGATCGGCAGCTGTGTTGAGAGTGAGCTTTTAGGATTGCCGGAGGGATCTATGTAGCTCTCTTGACTGGGAGAAAGCTTCTCTCCTCTCCAAAAGTTCTTCATGTGATATCCTGGCCAACCTTTCCTCATGACTCAGAACTGTCATCATGTTACATAAATGGCCACTCAAAATAGGGAGAAGAAACATCAAGGAGTGACATTTTCAAAAGGAACAGCTAGCTCTTAGCTGGGCAAGTTTCAGTGAGCAACATAGCTAACTAAGCTAACTTTGCAATGCAAACTAGTTTTAAAGAAGCCCATACATAATGTCCATGACCTAGGCCATGACTTTTGTAATGATAATAATCTATATTAAAATCAGTACTACAGAATGCACATTAACCTGTGATGTGCTGGTGGTTTTGAGGTACTTGCGGTATGGATAAGGTGATCAACCTGGCTTTAGAGTTTCTTCACCATTTCTTTTACCTGCTGTTTTGTTTTGTTAAAATGACAGCTTTGTGTCTGTTCGTAGACCTAAGCATTAGTGCCAATAGCACATACATACCTGTTTCCCGTGTTTGGGGTAAGTAATTTTATTTGCTGTTTATTGTTAGTTAATAATATGAGCTAGTCTGACTGGACAATAAGCATATTAATTTTTTTATTATTTCAAAAATGTTTACAAATTGCACGATCAGGGTACATTTCACTACTTTTTGTACTTGTATAACTATGTATGTGACAAATAAGCCTCTTGATCATGAAAATACCTAACCCTAACCAAGCCAAACGTGGTTATTTAGCATGTTATTACATTATTAAACATTGCTGGACAATCCAAGTCTCTTTTAACCATGCCATCTATGCTAAATGTCTAGTAACTTTGTTAAGTTAACAGTAAGTTAAGAGTAACTATGTAAGTAACTAGCAAGCTAGGAGGGAAAAGAAAAAATGCAGCTACAAAATTCCAGTTTAAATTAAATTCATGTTACAGTTTAGGTGTCATGTTTTGTTTCTCTGACTCAGAAACAGCTTTATCTGCCCATTTTCACGTTTAAACAAGTAATGAACTTCAGTAGTGCTAATACAGTAACTCTAGTAGCGATCAAGCTTATACACCATTTTTTTAACATGCATGCCTAAAATATCACACCCACCTCAAACAACAACAGGTTGTGCACTAATCAAAAACAGACCTGCTTATGTGGTTTCTGACCCATATTTTTTATGTATACAAATGAATATAAGTACATTGGGTAGCAGCAATGTAGTACAACTTTTTTCTGTATTTTCATTTGGGCTAAAGGAGTAAATTGTATAAACCTAATTTTTGCCACAATCATATGAAATCTCTCTCCATGATTGGTAGACCTGGCTGATTTTTGTTGTTTTTAAAAACAACACCAGCACCAGCATAAAACCACACCCACTACTATTATAATATCTAGAGGTGTAAATGCAGCACTGGCAACACTGGCAAGTCCTTCCTGGGGATTTAAAGCAGAAGAGAGAGGATTCACATTGAAGTTGTATGGTCTTAGGCTGAGTGAGGCTGGAGGGAGATAAAAGTGCTTCTCCAGGTATGCACCTGCCTCCATCAGCCTGCCAGCATAACCAGAGACAGATTTCAAATACCACCACCCACCAGCACCTTCTCTTTTCATGTCCAAAACTCTCTAATCATTCCTTTGTCTATGCAGGTTGACCAGCTCACTACACTGTTGTCTTAGTAGGGAGAAGGAGAGCGAAGAGGGGGGAAATGGAAGTAAACTGGTGGGTGGCATTCTACCATAAAAGGGCATGAAGCAGAGAGGAAAGAGCTTTTCTATTCTGCTTAAGGTGCTCAGGATGGTGTGGTGGGGAATGGCAGTAGACAAATATGAGAAAAGAGTTGAATTTCAAGTGAAAAGAGACCATGTTTGGTCACAACCAGTTGTAGTTCTCAGCATCTAGGATGAACCAAACAATCTCAAAGAGGTGGGTAATGTTATATGTGATCAAATTATGTTAAATTATATAAGAATTTCTGAATATATAATGGGTATTATCAGTAATTCTCAATAACTGAATAAGCCAATTATAGAGAAACTATGAACAGTAACAACAACCAGTGCATCATTCATGCAAAGCAACATGTCAATCTAATTTTTTGAATAAATTTTTACCAATTGTTTGAGTGTGTTTTTTTTCCAGCTAATAATAAACCTTCAATTGAGACAGCAAATGTGACAGCTTAAGTGTTGCTCTGGATTTTGCTACTTTTTCCTAGAGTGTAGTGCACCTGTAAGTGTCATGGCTTGCAAGTCTCTGTTGTTTGGCCGGAACATCAGCACATACAGGACAAAATAACAAGAGCCTTCATGAAAGCAAATCTAAATCAAGGGGAGGAAATGGCGAACAAACAACAGTCTCGTAGCTGCCAAGAACCATTAAGCGCAACTACTGCCAACAAAACACCGCTGTTTGGCTTGCAAGCAGCCATAGCCCGTCATAACTTTGTCCACAAAACAAGTCTGAGGGAGTCAAGAAACGGAGCAGGCAATGAATCCCAGAGTACAGAAGGCAATGAAAAGCAAAGCAGAGACTTTGATGGCCTTCCCGCTGCACAGCAGCTCCTCTGCATCCAGTGAAGACAAACAGCTCACTGGGCTGAGAGTAGCAGGAAGCGTATATCAGCGGCATTGCCTGGCTTCTGGCCACACACACGAAGAATAAATCAAAGGGAGGCACAGCAACGGTGAGCAAAAAAATCTAAAACAGTCACAGTGGGCCCTGTGCAAAACTTTCTACCATGGTGGAGATGGACATTTGATGAAAATGTTTCATGTGAGATAGAGTTGAGAGTCCAGAAAATGGCATTCCACTGAACTGCTGCAGCAAATAACCCAAATATTGTATCATTCTGTCCAGAAGTGCAATTGCCAGTTTATCAAGTACACTTACTTCTTCTTCAACCTAATGACCATTTATATTGTAGACTTACTATGTAGGCCCACTTTGTTGGTACGCAATACATCAAGGGTCAGGCACTGTTTTGGGTCATGGACAATGTTTAGCACAACAGTAATATCAATATGAGTGGCAATGCTGCTCCGCCTGATGCATCTGACACCAGAACACCCACTACAAGGCATGTACTACATTAGTTTTACTATTGTCTGACCACGGAGTGCTCCCTTTTCATTCATGGATAAACTTGGTGGGAGGTAGCAAATAGTGCAGCAACAGATGGGCTACAGTCAATAATTGTAAACCTACAAAGTGCACTGATTTGGTAGATAAAATTGCCACTGAATGCATAAGGTAGGCATACTCAGTAAACTAGAAGCAGTAGCACTGAAAAATAGCCTTTACAACTGATTCATTATGCAGTAGTATGGATTGCTTTTAATTGTCGTAAGTTCAGAAATGTCTCTACTGCTGAATTTTTAAAAAACACTAATGCTTGCAAACAAAGACAAATATGGTTCACCTGCACCTTACTTGATGGTAAAGTCAAAACTTGACACATGACTCCACTGACTGCCCAACCAGCAGAATGAGCCACTGTGTCTTTGAGAAGCATGCAAAGCCATTTTGAAATGGTTTGTATTGCATTTATGCTATTTTGTATTCATGTATTGTGTATTTTCTTTCTTTCTAGATATCAACACTGATTCTTGTTTCTTGCAGCATTTTAGATGAAGGGTATTTTGAACTTTTATTTTTAACTTGTTTGTACTTGCTACCTTTAAGTGGAAGATACTTTGTACATGACTCTGGACAAGAGCACCTGCTTAGTGGCATAAATGTACATGGGAAAAAATTCATTATAATCTGACATTAAAGATTTACACTTGCATGTGGACAATGTACATGTGGAAGTTTGGAAAAAATGTTTAGGAAAATGACTTGATTTACAATAATTCCCACAGAACATTTTAGAACATTGACAAACATTGGGAACATCTGACATTGGACCGATGCACACTGGTATTTCCATTGTTCTTCAGTACTTGTCTGTGGTTGTTTCAGTGAATTCATGTAATGAGATTTGCTCATTTGCATTTTTGCAGCCTTGTGCAACAACAACATTGCAGGGTAGCATTTCACTGCATCTGTCTTTACTGTTGTGCCATTGCAGGCCAGTTTGCCCTGCATGCGGGCAGCAGGCCCAGGGCTAAACTCGGGACTTGGCAGTAGATGGGGCGAGGAGATGGGGTGATCCTTGGGTACCTTGAGGCTTTGGCAGGGCTTGAAAGCACACGTGTGAAGCATCACAGCCCAAAACGCAAACCCAAATCCTAGGAGACACAGCCCGAAAGGGAGGCCAAAGGCTTTGCCAAGTGGATTTATTACACTGAAAACACAAGGAACCTGGCATTTGCACCAATGGTGGGCTAAAATAGGGGCTACAGCAGAAGTACAGTTTCTTATATCTAAACAAATTAAGGCCTTGATCTGTTGAATCTACTTGGGCCACATCTAAAAAGTGATAGGCCTAACACTATTATTTATTACACATGCTCACCAATCACAATGCATTGCCATCCAGTGCCCATTTAATCAGGGCTATCTGCAGACCAAGCTAGCAAAAGGGACCAATGTTGGTGGTGGGTGTGGGGTATTAGGGGGGAGGTGCAGCATAAGTTACCATCCTAAAATGGGTTTTCAATTAAAAAAGTTAGAGAAATGCCTTTATATATGCTGACCAGCCATAACATTAAAACCACCTGCCTAATATTGTGTAGGTTTTAAAGGTCCTTGGGGGAGCATGACCCTCTTAAAACTAACCCCTTGAGGTTTGGGCTATCATCATCACTTTCCTCTACTCTTTAAACGTTATTATATTATTAATGGTGAAATATTTCAACGATGTATACTTTATTCCATCATAAATTACATTAATGTTAATTATGCTATTAAAGCTGGCGATATGCAAGCAATCCAAGTATTGAAATTCAAGGATAAACCACATGAACTTTTACTATTAATAATACATTCATAAAGAGTAAACCGCCCTAATGTGTGATACCCAAACGTTTATATACAATGACTAATATAAAGGACTATGTATTATTATCACCATATTGCTCTTCATTTGTGCAAGTTCATGCTTCACAGCAACCAATCTGTATTCCAGTACTAGCTCTACTTTATTTGTCCCCAGGGTAAAATGATTAGCTAATGCTTTGACTTGTCTGCAGGAGCTGCAGGCAAATTTTCTTGAATTCATTCTAGACTCAGATTCATGCTAACGACAAGACCTGTCATGGAGTTTCAATCAACATCATTCCATTACAAATAATGACTGATGAAACTGAATATGCACAAGAATCATACCTTGATTTTATGATATCCCTCTTCCACATTTACAAGCTGAGCAAAATACAGTATTTTTTGCTGTTATTGTTTCTTTTTTGGATTTTAGGCCAGCTAGTTAATAGTGCTTTATCAAGTGAGGTTGTGTGTAGACTCAAAAGTGCTCTGAGTGAACCGAAACAACAGGCCGCCCTTCTAACAGCAAAGTCAAAGAGACCGCTTTTTGAAACTGTGTAGCAATGACTACTTCTACTTTTGTTTGAAGGCAATTCTTGTAAGAGCACTCAAGGCTGTATATGTAGCTTCACGCAAACACATTCAGGGCAAGTTTCCCAGACCTAGATAAGGCCTAAGCTTATATTAAAAACTCTCTAATGGTGATTCACCATTGAAACTGCAATTTAGTCCAAGGCCAGGCTTAATCCATTACTGGGAAACCAGCCCATAAACATATATCTAACCATAAAATATGAACAGTTTAGAAGTCGTTTTGTGCTCATTATTGTTGTATATTAAAAAATAACAACATTCATAGTCTGTGAGTTTTGATCAGTTTATCAGTTTTAAAGGCTGCATAGACAAAAGACCATGCTGCACTAAGGCTATTACAATATGACTTTAAATATAGCAAAAAAGATGTCAAATGTCAATAGCTGCAACATTCTTGCACTTTGGACAGGAATATACACTTTGTATAGGATTTAAATACCTGTGATTAGGTGGTTAACATAATATTCTTTGAGCCACAAGTAGTACAACTTGTTTTCTAAATGTATCCCATTCTGCCTTCAGCAAGACAATACCACAGAAGTCCATGCTAGGATAAATAAAATGTCTGTGGAGCCCAGACAAATGAAAATATATAAAGGACTAAGTCAGAAAGTATACAGATAAATAAAATGCTCTAACATTTTTTTAAAACATTAAAATGTAATATAAGAATTGGACAATAAAAAGATTTAACACTATATGCAGCATAATTAAACCAACCATACAAATACCTGAGTTCCAGACACTAAGCATAGTGAAAAAGATGCTTTATTAATAATGTTACTTATAACAGGAAGGTAAATACTTTTTAATAAGGAATCACATAACATGACTTAGTCTTAGGATTATGTAGCATGTTTTAGTTAGAGATATTTTACATTCATATCAGGAGATCATTGAATCTATAAATAATAATAATATTGATAATATTGGCAAACAAGTTTTTGCTCTTCAGTGACCAATCTGGATTTCAAACTGACTGAGCATTCGTTTAACTCACTGGATACAAGACTGAAACAGCCTCTACAGAAAGCTAGACCTAAAAACAGATGTTTGAGTTGAGGAAAGCATCACCAGCATCCACTGACATCTGTGGGTAGCAGATGTTGGACAACCATTGACTGATCAAGCAAGTACAGATTACAAGTTTGTCAAGTAACAAGTACCAAGATTAATATGCCTCATTCACCAACAGTTTTTACGAAGAAACCTCTTATCAAAACCTATATACACAAAGATTCTGACATTGTGTTTTCTTATCAAAATAACCAGTTATGAAACTGCCACAGACTTTATGTATGTATGTATGTATTTATTTATTTATTATTAATAGTAATAATAATAATGTTAGTAAAACATTAATTAAACAAAACATCTAAATCAGAATGAGATAAAATTAGAAATTACTGCAAGTAGATTATAACAGTATATTATTTATCATTAAATAACTTCTTGATGCTGTTAAAAATTCAGCACACTGCTGTAAAAGTTATAATTGAATAAACAGCAATTATTAACATGACGAGTGATTTCAAACTTTTGAACAATACAGTAGATAGTTACAGACTGAAAGTGAGTGTAAGCTCAGTGCTTGTTTCATTTCAAATTACTTATGAAGTACCACCGTATATGCTCAGCTAAAGCTAAAAAAGCCAAGAGAATTCCAGAGAGAGACACATACATGCCAAATATATAAGACATGCAGTGCAGACATTCCAAAATATAAATGCTGACCTATTAACATTTATAGCTGGAAATTCCAAAATTCCAAAAACAAACACAAAACATCTAACAGCAAAGGAACCCAATGCTGAAGAAAAACAAAAATACACAAGACTCAGTTTAAAGTTCTGGAACAATCTGCATGGAAGAGCCCTTCCTTATTACTTCAGTCAGCTCTTCTCACCTGTTGAGTGTTGTTGCACCTCTCTGGCTCTTTCTGCAGTTCCACTTTCTCTCACGGCCAATGCCGTGCCCCTTGCATGCCACTTTTGCAAGTGCCCTTAAATGCTGAACTCCAGAAGACCAGGCCCCTTTCCAGTCAATGAGAACCAATGCAATCCCAAGGATGTACCAAAACAGAGTCCCAAACACCAGCGCAGGTATTTCAGTTTGTGTAAATGTTTGCTCCTGTTAGACTGCGCTGCTCTCGAAGTGGCCAAGAAAGAGCAGGAGGCTATATATGGCCAAGAGCAAGCCAAAGTGCCAATTCAGTTTCCAGAGAGAGGCAGTTTTGTGGAGAACCACATCGTGTGCATATTTGAGACGCTGCATGTAGACTAGCCCGATTCGAACATTTTCACTTACTCGCTCTCTCTCTCTCTCTCTCTCTCTCTCTCTCTCTCTCTCTCTCAATATATTCCGGAACATGTGTGTGGTGTGGTAAGCCAGCCAAGAGTAAAAGTAGGCATTCCAGCATGCAGAGAGGGCTGGGTTGTGACAGAGCAGACACACACCCCTTTCCTCCCTCCACCGCAGCTCTACTCTTAAAAACCTCTCTCATGGTACAGGTCAAAGATGAAAGCACATAGTCTCCTGCTCTTACTGCTTAATAAAATGCTTCCTCACTTTAACAAGTAGGAAATGTTTGTGCCGTAATGTGAGGCTCTGGCTGCCGACTGTGTTGGTAGCCTAGCAGAGGGTCTAGTTTCGGGTGCATTGCACAGCACTATTCAAAATCAACAGGTGAATTTTGAAGGAGAATTATTTGCCACATGGACATGCTTTATGTTGGAATAAAGACTTGCTGTCATTGTTAACTGTGATGTTAATAATAACTGTGACATTTCTTTTTATTATTTAAAATGATTTCAGTGAATACACTCCAATGTGCGCGTGTGCGCGTGTGTGTGTGTGTGTGTGTGTGTGTGTGTGTGTGTGTCAGGACACAACAAAGTAGCCACTGTCAGAAAGCCTGACCAGAGACTCTTTCAATTCAATCTGTCTGTGATAACTGCAAAATATGCAACAGGTATAGTGGCTCTATTATGAAGCTTGATAGACTGACCTTACACACACACACACAGACAGACAGACAGACACACACACACACACCTATCTCAGTTCTCCTCTGTCTTTCTGTCCTATGATCTGAGGGCCAGAGGTTTAGAAGGTCAAGTTTTGACTTAAACACTCTGCACACAACTTATTGAAGTTTTCCTTATAACAATTGTTAGACTAATGTTTTATTTTCACTATTAATGTTCAGTTAAGGGCAGCATGGTGGTGCAGTGGTTAGTGATGTCGCCTCACAGAAAGAAGGTCCTGGGTCCAATCCCCAGGTGCCTTTCTATGCAGAGTTTGCACATTTGTTCGCGTGTGTTTCCTCAGGATGCTCCAGTTGGCTGGCTAGACACTCTAAATTTGCACATAGGTGTGAGTGTGTGCGCAAATGGTTGTCTGTCTATGTGTTGCAATTTGGTGGGTTGGTCTCTTGTCCTGGGTGTACCCCTGCCTTAGGCCTGTAGTCAGCACGGATTGGCTCCAGTTTTCCCCAACCCAAAAATGAAAAAGTGGTTTAGAAAATGGATGGATGGAAGAATGTTCAGTTAAAAACAGCTTAACTTTGTGTACTTAGCCTGTCCATTAAGGTGCCTTTATTGGTAGGAAGAGCAGGTTTACCCAAATTACCCTAGGTGTCTTGTTGAAACTACTGTTAAGGACACATTGTTTCCCATAAAAGGGGTTTGAGAACATGAAAAGTCTGACTGCTGTTGAAGGCTGACATCAAAACAAGATGAAAAAAATGTGTTTAATGTGTCCAACAAAAGCTGCCCCTAAAATGAGCACTTTTTATTACAGCAAATTTAGCCCACAGATAAACAGTCGATGTACATACCATGGTTGCAGCAGAGTAGTATGAACTAACAAATAAAAAATATTCTGCAACACTGGAAAGTGCTTTCTTACATAAAACAAACACCTCTATTCAAACCATATTGATATTATACATTTTAATAGCCCATCTCCAGTATAACAGACTCATATCCAAACATGGTAGTGCAGCTTCAGAAGCCATTCGCATGTCCTAAAAGATCAGCCCATGCTTTTCTCTGCCAAAACACATAAATCTCCATCATAACATGCCTGACAGTATTTATTTACCTAAAACAACTGGCTTAAAGTAAAATTAATAAGACGTCTGTCAGCAAAAAGTACGATTTGACCTACTATGACCCACTTGTCAGAAAAGGGTTTTTTTTTCTCATGAAATTTTGACCATGCACAGCCAAGGCTTTTCATACATAATCAGACTCTTGAGTCACCACTTTGTGTCAGCAAGTTGTTTCCTGTTCAGGGTGGAAATGGCATGGAATTAGCTAAGAATAAATGATCTGAAGTGAGATTGATAAGGTTTTAATCTAGCTGGAAGATCAAAAGGGTCATCTGACTGGCCTGCCCAAGATTCTTTTAAAAGAAAAGACCAGAATGGCTTTTGTCCAAATATGCTTTAACTTTCCTTACAGTGCAGAAACAAAAAAAAAAATATGGGTGAAAGATATGAAGATGCAGTTTCCCACTTTTAAACACACACTTTGATCCACCATATTGCTTTACAGCCTTATAAGGCTATTTGGTAAAACACGTTTACACACTGCATTCATGAGCAAAAACATGATTCAGCTCAATAAATCCTAACTGCTTAGCACTGATTATAGTTTCTCGAGAAACACTCCGCTTCCCATTGATATACTCCACATAAACGCATATTTTAGAGAAACATGAAGATGAAAGCACAAATATTTGTGGTGAGGCCAAGTCTAAATGGCCTGCCTTTTGCCAAAACGCAGAGTTTTTGCGTCCACCTCATCTCCAGACGCCAAACCCAATCCTAAATACCCTGGCTAGTCCTTCGAGCAGTGCAGGCACACATCCAAAACATGGCCTTTTCGATTACATGGCAGCCATAAATGTTCCATAATGATAAAGTAGCACAGTTTGTAAGCTGGTTATTGATATGTATATCTATCTCTGTGTGTATGTGTGTGTGTGTGTGTGTGTGTGTGTGTGTGAGAGAGAGAGAGAGAGAAGCAGCATATTCCAGCAAATCTAATCAGGAATTGAGCACATGAAGACCTTATTTTAAGAAAATGTTGCAACAAACACATCATTTATTTATAAATAAGGTGAAGTATGAAGAAAGTATGTCCAGCTACTAAACTACTACCCATGTATTGAATACATGGGACATGTTTACATTTTTGCAAAGCCAAATCTATACTTCCAGTTACAAAAGGTACACACTCCATTTCAAGATATAATAAAAACAAGAATGTGATTTTTTATCTTTTATTTTACTGACAAACCAGTTAATTTTGATAATATTAAATTTAGAAATTGATCCCAGCCACACACTCAAAAAGGTTGGACTAGAAGCATGTTTGCAGTGGTGGCCTAGTGGTTAGGATGCTTTTTTTTTTTAAACTAAAGGTCACAGGTTCGAGTCCCAGCCCAGGCACTACTGAGGTACCCTTGAGCAAGGTACCTTCCCACTACACTGATCCCCGGGAACTGCCCGCTGCTCCATGTGTGCACGTATGATGGGTTAAATGCAGAGGTCACATTTAGTTGTGATGCTTGAGTGTGTTCACAATGACAGAGTCACTTTCACTTGACTTTACTGTGTTGCATCAAGTTTCTTTTAAATTACAATTTTTAATTGTTTGGGAAATGAGAATAATGATTGGTCTAGTATTGCAAGTGGACTGAAAAAAATGTGGACTTCCAGAGAAAAGACTCTGCCTAAAATGCAGCATATGTCTTTCTAAATCAAAATATACAACTTCACTTCAATAGAACTTTTACACATAAGCAAGTCAACCATGCCAGGGTCACCGATACACCCACTAAACTACGGCAGATGTCGAGTTTTGGATCTATTGCTGTCTACATGGTCCAATTTGTTCTTGGTACAGAGAACTTGTCATCCATTTTTCCAGAAAAAAAGCTGAAACCTGGATTTAGCTAAGACTATATGGGATGAGCTCAGGGGACTGGGCAGCATTATTGTATACAATTGATTAATTGCATTTCTTGATGTAATGGTGGTCTATTTTAAGTCATCATATTTTAAAGCACTCCTGAGCCATGTATCTATATTTGTATCACAGTAGCATGACGGTTTCTCATGCAATGCCTTCTAATGATTTCTGTGTTGCCCTACACATACTAAAGTTTCTCTTGATTCCCTGAATTTTCATTGCAATCTTGTGTTGAGAAACATTGCTTTTTAATTGATTGACAGCTCTCTCACAAAGTTGAACACAACAAGGTGAGCCACAACCCAACTTTGTTTGTGAAAATTGAGCCTTTGGTGAATCCTCCTTTTACATTCAGTTATGATCCCCTCTCTTGTTACCAATTAATCTGCTTATTGCGGAATGTTTCAAAATGGTGTAACTTGAAAACTCTATAAATGTATCACTTTTTTACCTCTCTCAGTGTTTTTTTGAGTGTGCTGCAGTCAAAACATTACAAGTAATTTTTTTCTATTTTGCCAGTGGTTCCCTTGGTTGAATTTCAATAATTTCAAATACTAGGCTAAACTGTTTAAATATTGATTGCAATATGTGTGACAGAGGTACCTTGCTAATGATTTCAAACCTCATATATTCATTTACATTCACATTTACAGCATTTACACACTCTTATCCAGAGCAACGAATAACAGTGCTTTGTAGTCCATGTCTACTCTTCTACCTGAAAGCTAAACCCATCAACAGATGTCATTATACTAAGACACCACTAGCTAAGTTACACACCATAACAAACCTTGACAACCCTGTAAACCCAAAGAAACAGACTAAACAAACAATAAATATTAGAGCTTGTTAGTCTCCTAGATACTCCTTAAAGAGGTGCATTTTGAGGTGTACATTTACATTTACATTTAATCATTTGGCTGACGCTTTTATCCAAAGCGACTTCCAGGACAGAGGCAACAATCA
>JBBPDA010000105.1:6413355-6442495 GCA_037974385.1 Arnoldichthys spilopterus
ACTACTGCAATAAATAAACACACCAAGATCCTAAACTACTGCAATAAATAAACACGCCAAGATCCTAAACTACCACAGAGAGGAGCTTCCATATGCCAAGTTCATATACTACTAAAGAGAGAATTACAGTAATGGATGATATTCTCCATATCATCCCATACACACTGACACTAATTTCAGATTCCCAGTGGAGCCACAAAATATACTGCTGCACAACCTTACTGCAAAACAGGCATTCACAAGTGTGCAAGATGCAAATAATCATCTGAAGTAAAAGACAGCACAGTAAACATTGGTCTCTCTGGGTGGTATTGGATGGCCTTTAGTACAGAATTGTCTGTGCCCTACCCCTGCCCTAAGCATGACATTGACAGACATACGACTAAGCATTGTTCTCCAGGCATACTGAACTGTCCAGTGATGTTTTAGCAAAAAACAGTTGAAGTGGCTGGCTTGATGTGTTTTGGAAAAAGCATGTGCTTGATTTCGCCCTGCCAACTTAATAGCATCTCGCAATATTGAAGACCTAGCTAAATGGAGGACAGAACTGGGGGAAAAACTGAGGGGTAATATATAATAAATAACGCAAACAATCTTTAACCACATGACATCTAGAGATTTTCTACAATGGAAGCTACAGTACAGTTACAACATGTCACAGTACAGTATAAATGAGGGCCTCAATGCTCAGTCCACAGATGCATTCTTTCACAGAATGCATTCTCTCACTATCCAGGTTTTGTGAATTTAAGGTGTAGTGTTGTAGTTAACCATGGAAGAAAATTTGCCTTCAACCGCCTAAAAAAGAAAACATAATAGTGCTGATTCTGAGGCAGAAGAACGTAAAGAAAACTGCAGCTAACAGTAGACAAGTCAAACTATTGCTGCTCTAATCACTGTATCTTACACCATATCGTCTCTATTGACCAGAAGTACTTACCAGCTCAGTGTGATGTTGTGTGTATTGCATTGTATGTTTTTAGATAAATATAAAAATAAAAAAGGCATGTTACATACATGAGCTCGCTTCTCCTTAAACATTTAGTAGTATAACCCTAGGACTCATGTTGGAGTAGTAGTGGTGTAACCCCTTGGTCTTAGTGGTGTAACTCCAGCCTGCTACACAGACGATAGCAGCAGTACCCACTTAATTAGATCAAGCACTATTTTCATTGCTAGTGATGGAGTGACAATTACCTCAATTTAGGAATAGTTGTTTTGGGTATATTGCAATATTTATCACATGAATATAAAATAACACATTGTATTTGGTGTGCAACTTTTCCTTTCCCCAGAATATCATTCAGCTCTTCATTCCTCTGATGCCAGGCTCTGAGGTGGACGGGGTTTTCCTGTAAATGATGATAGCTCTATAACATTCCCATTCTTCATAGTCCACACACACACACACACTCACACACACTCACACACACTCACACACACTCACACACACACACACACACTCACACACACACACATACATACATACACACACACACGCTTCCCCAACATGCTCAGAGCCCCTATGCCACAAAGCCCATTTGGCCATGGTTTTGAAAAGTGTATTTCTCAGCATTTTCCCACTCCCTATCTCCCTAAATCTTAATGGCTTTTGTCACACCCTGACAGGCCTGTTAAGCTGAGGGCTGTGGGGAAGGAGGCGGGTGACCTTGGCAGTACAGAGCTGTGGAGAAGGGCAGCCATAGCTAAACCGTTTGCCTCATATTGTCTTCCTCAAGTGTTTTTACTCTATTCAAGCACCACTGCCAGTAACCACTGCAGTCATTTAGAATTGGGATGTCTCCTGTGCAAAGTGACCTTGATCAATGTCCATATGTTTCAGGCTGTGGAGGCATAGACGAACATGTCGTACAAGCTTGCCCACAAAATGCCCACATTGGTTCTCTTGAAAGGACTTCTTTGCTCTTATAATCAAGGCTGAAAAATGTTAGGAAAAAGTCACTTTGCAAAATTTCAGGTTTTGTATTTTGAGTGTGGTACTCTCAAAAAGTGCTAATATTCACTGTAGCAGATGCATTAAGATGGGGGAATGAAATAGCTGACTTGGCTTGAGGAAGTTAATTGTGGAGCATTAATACTCACTAAGACTACACGATATGTATGATATACCATATTGAGATTATATTGCTACATATTGCGAAAGCAATGACCTTCCTCTTGTTTGCATATTTTTCACATTAAAAATTTCAGAACCAAAATGTAATTTAAAACTGACACAACAAGCAGTTTTTAAACAATTGTTTTATTTTTGGAGAAAAAAAAAAGATTTACATCACTTATCACCCATGTCAATTACTGCTGTCAAAAGAAAAGGTGCCACCTTTATCAGCAACCGTTGCAATAAAATGCTTTCTATAACTGAAGGTCAGTCTTCTCTGCATGGCTTTTTGGTATAAACTGTATGCTACAGCATACTTTGACTAGGCCTCTACATTTTGGTTCTTTCAAGCCATTTAAAGGTGAACTTGCTCTTGTGCTTCGGATTGTTGGTTTACTGTATACGGTTAGGATCTTGCAGTAAAACTTTACCTCACAATACCACCAACATGTTTGACTGCCAGTATGATGTTCTTATTGTGGAATGCTGTTATAGCTTATAACAGGAGTCTATGTACGAAAAAGGTCTATTTTGGAGTCTACAGTCTACTTTTTATATCCCAAAAGGCTTGTGGATCTTCAAGGTAGCCAGTCTATGTGTTATTAGTTAGCAATGCTTTTCACCATGCAACTCTCCCATAGATAACAGTTTTGCCCAGTCTAAGGGCTCATTTAGGTTTGGGTTCTTTGTGCCATTACAGATAAGTCAGTGCATAAGAAGAGATATTTTGGTAGGGTGGCCATTCTTGGTTTCCCAATTTTCTTTTTTCTCCTTTTGTAAATAATGACTCACCATGGTTCACCGGAATTCCAAAGTCTTACAAATGGCTTTATATGCCTTTTCAGATTGATATTTTCCAGTTACTTTCTGATTTCTTTATATCACTTAGCATTGGGCTTAATGACACCTTTTAGCCTCACATTGCTGGAATGGTTAATGACACTTACATTAAACAGGGCTGGTAATAATCAGGCCTAGGAGTGCTAATCTGTTACGTTTGATTAATTAGTTGACTGAGTATCGAAGAGGAGTTACTTTTTTATACCAGTCCAAAAAAAAAAGAATAGATGCAGGTGTGCTACAGTAAAATAAAAAACTGTGCCTTTTTTTTTTTTTTTTTTTTTAACAACCAACAGAGCTGAAATAAAAGCGAGGAAATTTTGAAATGTCTTTACTTGGTAATATTTGTCTAAATTTGCTCTAGAAATTTCCAATAAAAAAAAAAGCCACAGCCTTCAGTTAAACAGAAGCTCTGCTGTTAACTTAGCAATGCATGTACATAAATCATGCAGTCTGATCTGTATTGTTTTAATCTATTTTAAATTTTAATTTCATTTATTTTAAATTGATTTTATTGCAATTTTTTTTATTAATTACTTTTCTTTTAATGCTAATTTGTCTCTGTAAAGCACATTGAAAGGCCTTTTTTGATACATACAGAACTATACCTTGCCTCTCCTGTCATGATCCTAAAAACTGCAAGTGCTGTCTCCTCCTGCCTCCCCAACTTTATTAGTTATTATCTTTATCCATTAAATGTATTCAAGTAATAAATCTACTCACAAAACACTGATAACTATGCCACATCAAAGAGCTAAACTCTAACACTGATCTGTTTTAAGGAGGAGACAGATGCCTGGCCCCTTTCTTTCATGCTGTAACTGGCCAAATAACAGACCGACTTTACTGCTTGATGTAGCTAAATTTCCTGACTTGCCTTTTTTCTGTGTGCACACTCATGCACAAATGTCTTCAATTACCCAGAATCATGTATAGAGTCAAGCAAATCTTTGACTTGAGATCTTTTCCTATATGCCTCTAAATGTTACCGTGTGTTGTCTGTTAGTAAATGTGCTACTAATGCTACCAAGAGACTTTGAAGCCAGCACTGAGCTGAAAGTCTGACAGACATAGCAATAGCAAGTAAGCCGTAATTAAAGAGAACATTTGCAAATGGTCATTTAGGAGTATACCATGTACTGTCCATCTGTGGGACCTGGATGTTCCAACCATGGAGATCAGGAACATGTTGGCTCTGGTAGGCAAGAGTTCTGAGAGTACAGCAAAGATCTGTTTTGTTATAATGATGAACAAACACTATGCAGCCACTCAACACACTTTCATGTCTCACAGAGTGTTCTCAGTTTGTCCTACCTGTAGGAAGTACTCTCACACACCACAGGAGCACTGCTAAAGATAACCCACTGGGCTACTTTGGGCCTTCAAGGTCTACTTGTTTTCTAACAAGCTGCTCTCAAAGTAGCCATGCTCCAGTGATAAAGGTGGCTATTTAGTAGAAATATTCTTTAATGAGTTTTGGGGATTGTTTTGTTTAACCCCTCTAGGTCCCCTACAGTGTATACAGTGTATAAGTTTTATTTAATTACCTCTCTAGAGGGAATATTCCATTAGGAGTGAAATCTGATAAAAAAAAAATGTATTATATAATATTGTACTAAAGAGCAGCATTCATAAAGCTATACCTATATAAGCCTTTCAGGACAAATGGTATAAACATATATCAACATTTATATTTTATCCAGCAAGCTTCAGACTGCTATGAGGTATTCCATGCTAGCTCACCCTGGACTCCTAGGTTATTTTTTTTTCTATTTTTATTTCTTAAAATAAATTAATATGATTATCATAATTAAAACATGAAAATTTTGATTGAATTAATGAATGTAAACATAATTCTACAGCTCTTTTCTAAATACTATTTTTACATTACTATTTTTTAAGTTTGGTCTTCAGAGTTAAATGTAATAATTTTTGCGATTCTTTGTAACACCCAGCAATTGCTTATTTGTAACTGGATTAGATCGAAATGTGAATGTCCACAATACCCTAAAGATATTTTGTAACATATGCTCATGCATACAGTAGTTTTTCACAGACAAATGCCACTCATAAAACATATCACATGACCTTGAGTGTTCTATTGTTATATATACATTTTTTGCTATACAGCTTTTCAGTTTATTATTATATTACATATTGCATGGTAACAATGTACCACTCTTTACCTTTTTACTCATTAATTCCATTTGAGGTTGTGTAAATGTGGTTTTGTGTGTGTGTGCATCTGTGAGCATGTGTGTGTGGCGAGCAGAGCGTAAGAGATCACATGACCTGGGCACGCTATGTTAACATCTGTTCCATTTGTACTCCAGCTGCCTGGAATGTCAGCCTATGCGGTTGCCATGGCAACGTCTGCCTTTTAAGCACCATGACTGTTTATGCTGAGTGTGTTCCATTTCCAGCAGCAATCCTGCGTCCTGTTTTGCAGAGGCAGCCAGCTCCAAGAAGGCAGCATCAAGAGACATCTTTTCAAATTTAGATTAGTAGATTTGCCCAAATAGGGGCAAATACACTAGCAGTCGGAAAGGACTGCTCAGCTTTGCAAATACTCATCATTATTCCTCAAAGCAAAACCTACAAAATATAAATTTGATGATCGGACCAATAAAAACGGTCCAACATTACCTGGAAAATATTCATTCTACATAAACTTCCATTTCACATTAAAATGAGCAGTGGTGGCCTAGTGGTTAGGACATTGCCCTTGGGATCTGAAGGTTGCAGGTTCAAGTCTCAGCCCAGGCACTACTGAGGGACCCTTGAGCAAGGTACCGTCCTGCTACACTGCTCCCGGGCACTGTTGATAGCTGCCCACTGCTCCACTTCTTTATGATGTTTGAGTATGTTCACAATGACAGTCACTTTCAATATTTTGTCCTGCAGATTTTATTACTTACTATACTATACTATACTACACTATAGCATAAGGTTGAGGGGAATTAGGATATGCCTTCTTGTATTCCCAGAACATCACCATCTGTAAAATTTGATCCTGTGGTCCTGTATATATGTTGTGTCACGTATCCCCTAGCCATGTGCTTCCGTGTTGTGTCATGTTCTCGTGTTTTAGCCAGGCCCCTGTCAGCTGTGTCGCGTCTTCTCCGTCAGCTGTTTGTAATCATGTTTCCTTTAAAAGCTCTATGTGTTTCTCCCTTGTTGTCATTCAACTGCAATACATGCTGTGTTTGTCGTGTCGTGCTTTATGTCCGTGTAGCCTAGCCTCGTTTATCTAGTCCTTGTCTTCGTGTGTGAGAATAAAACCTGCGTTTAACATAAAGTCCGTCTGCATCTGCTGCCTACACAACCCGAAACCCGTCACAGCAATTCTACTTTGTAGTAAAATAACAGAGTTTAATGTGTGCATTTTTATGCATTTAAGTTGTAAAGCTTGCCTTAAATAATATCGAATTGTATTGGATTGGATGTGTTTTACAAGCGTTTTTAGATAACGCTACAGCTGTCTGTTACACAAAAACACACAAAAACATATCTGTAAAAAGAAAAAAAAAAGAAAAGCACATGCATACTGCATATATAAGTCCATTGTCCCCCTCATACTTTCCACACTGTCAAACAGAGGAAAGAGACACAGAGAGAGAGAAGGAGGTCAGAGGGCTGTTGCCGTGCTGATGACTGTGTTTTCCCACTCCCATGAGAGCAGAGGTTGGACTACAGGAGTGTGTGTGTGTGTGTGTACTCGAGGACAATGGAACACTTAGAATGAAAAGAGACCATGCACAGACTCTTGCACACATGACTTGACTTTAGGTTGATGCGTACACAGTACAATACTAGGTCTGCAAAATATGTCATTTGTTAATCAATATTGTGATAAATGGACATTGCAATACCGATACTGCTGAAGCGTGTGATACTCAAAAGGGTCCTTTTACCAACTACACTTTTTAACAGTGTGCTAAAATCATTATGAACAATGTGAAATCTCCCAGACAAATTTCTGTGTTTGGATAAAGAAAGACATTAACATGATTCAAGAAGCTGATTTTGATGTTTTTATACCAAACAGTATTAACAAATATGAACTACACAATAACTCACCACAATTACAGGATCAGTTCAATATCAGAGCCTACACTGTTTGTTAGACCCATGACAAGTCTCAATAATTTTCAACTTTCTTTTGTTATGCATGAATTGCCAGTCAGCTGAAAAAAAAATCCAAAAAACAAAAAAAAATTGCACCTTCACTTGGTAAGTAAATGTTGCAAGCATGTACAGTCATGGTAGAAAACAAACATATGCCATGGAGATTGTTGATTTTTTTTAAAAAGCTTATGAGAACAGGCCAACATTTTACACTCTTTATTACAGTGTCTAAAAATAAAGTTATTATTAAACAAAACCACAAGTGTTTTTAATTTAACAAAATATCAATAGATTTAATATTCTTCTGTGAAGAAAGTAAGAACACCCTTGGCCTCAGAAAGAGGTGTTACCTCTTTAACAAAAATAACTTCTTGTGGGCTTTTTGTATAGTTGTCCACCAGTCCCTGACACTCTGCAAAATTCCTTCGGCTGCAAGATGTTTGAGAATTTTCTTGCATATATTGGCTTTTTCAAATCCCCTTATAATATTACACTGAGGTTCAAATCGCTGACAAGATCATTCCTTAATCATCCATTTCTTCCTTTTGAGCCATTCCTTGAATCAATGACTGAAAGCTACCCAGTCCCTGAGGAAGGAAAATAACCCCAAACTATAACATTTCCACCACCATGCCTCACAGGTTGTGTACTGGAAAAGCATGTGTACTATTACTGTGGCCAAACATCTCTATCTTTGGTTCACCTGTACAGATTGGCAGTCATTCAGAATTGACACCACTTGTAGATAATTTTCCTTACATTACAATGGCTTATTTTTTAATTTTATGGGCTTAAATGTGTGATACATACAAGGGTTTACTGACTTTTTCCATGTAACCGAGATGTTTTTGTTTGTTTACACTATGAAAATAACTGCAAATTGTCAATTTTCTGTGTCATTTGTTGGAGTATATCACCCATGTTTATAGGCACTACATTAAAAAGGAAACATTTACTTGTTTAAATATGTTTATAATATATCTACAATTTTCATAGGATGTCCTTTTTTTTTTCACCTGACCGTATAAAACTATCAAACAGAGCCAGACCTCTGTTTATTAGCGTGTTTCTAGTTTTGCCTATGGTGTCGGATGCGCATGTGTCAGCCTTGGCCAGATACTTGTACATGTTCACTAATATTCAGACACACAGTGTGATTATGCTCCATTTGTAACAATGGATGTACATTACTGTATTTTTTTACTCGTTTTCTCCCCAATGTTAGTCAAGACCAAAAGCCAGTTAAATGGGCTGCAATTTTAATTATTTCCTATATTATCCAACATTACTGTAATTGGGGATTTTAATAATAATGATATATTGCAGAGCTTGTGAACTGGTGGACAGGCAGTTAACATTTAGTACTCAAGTCTCTAGTCCGATTAATACTTTATACAAAAACTTCAATCAAATTGTCATTTCAATCAAAACTGAAATACTGGTTAAGAAAATTGCAATTAGATATTTTCCTCAAATCATTCAGTCCTACACAATACTGCAAACGCTTGGAGGGTTAAGGCTGTCATGCACTGCGGACAACACATGGTCACTGAACGTCTCAATGCGCTTGAAGACAAATGCTCCAGTAACTACCAGTCCTGTTCAACAGACCCCTGTTCGGGCTAGTACTGCTCTAGTGATTGAGGTGAGGTAGGACCTTGAGAAGGAAGGGCAGTTCTGATTCTCAGCCATGGAGGGCTGTTGTATTGCATGGGGATCAAACTTACAAACTCCTAATGACAGGGCCAACACCATTTCACATCTTTTCACAGAATTTGGTCTCTAAAATGAATCTAGCAAAAAAGATGACTGGCTTTCTTGCCTATTGCTGTGTTTGTAAACATCCTTTTATCATATTCTCTCCCACACTCATCACTGACAGAAGCAGTTCATATTGCAGCATTACAACCGACTGCAGTGTCATTCATACTGTCTATGCAGCAGCTAAGCCTCAGCCTCCCTTACTGAGGGACATCTGTATCAGTGACGGGTGAGCCTGTGTCCTCCTGGCAACATAAACTGTGGGAGCTTTGCCAGGGCATGAAGGGTACTTGGTTTGGGGACTTTGAACTCAGTAAGTGACAGTCATGACCCGTTAATAACCCCTCCTTGTCCTTTCCATTAGCCACCACAGGATGCAGTTTTAGAGACCTTCTAGCTGTTTGTCAACAGTTTAGAATGCTGGCTAGCTCTTGTTCACCTGCTGAGACGAGAGCAACCAGAGGACTAACAGAGGCACTGAGCTCAACATCTGTTCTCTGTCTGCTCGCATGCTCTCTGTGTGGGTGTGTTTCAGAGAGAAAGAGAGAGGCTTAGATGTACACAACACAATGTATCAATCCCAGGGTGGTAATTCAAGTAAATACATTTTCCAAAAAGCTGCAAAATATTCAATAAACATAATATTGCATGCATTTAATGATGCCTATATTAATGTTCAGTGTGGACAGGGCCTTATAGAGATGACTAGTCCTTTCAACAAAAATTTAGCTTAATAATCAATCATGGGACAAACATTTGATATTCTATCTGATAATACTAGTGCATGGACCATGCATCAAAAGCATAGATTACCAGATTCAGTTTAAAGGCCTAGTCCACACGGGCGTTCAAATCTTGTATAATGAACGCACTCTGAGCGACATGAGTGGTGTTTTAGCTGCGGTTGTAGACGGTTGATTGACTTGAATATGACACTACATTCACATTGGCTTGCCTCTGTTGAACACCAACCTGCAGCCCAGACTGTAATTCTGCGTGTTAACCTGTGGGGGCAGTAATCAGTGGTTTTTTTTTTTTAATATGTGGGGTTTGAGCTTTATCCTGTACTGTATTCGTCAAATATGGATCAGTGGCTTTATTTAGACCTAAACCTAAAGTCTTTGTGTTAAAAATCCTTCTGATACGGTGAAAAGTTCATCGTCACTACTGGGATCACACTCTGACTGAAGGATCATGGGAAGGCTGTAGTCTTCCAGAAAACTAAACTAACAGCATGTAAACGCAATGAAGGCTTTTTCTTTGCGCTTATCCGGATTTCGGCAGAAACTGACGCCAAGAAAAAGCTGCATGCAACGTTTTTTTTTTACACCATCCGAACGTGAGCCCTGAAAGCCAGTGTAATTCAGATGTCCATGTGGTCAGGGCCAAATTCAGACATCCGTGTGATCAGGGCCTTTAGGATCTCAGCAGAAACGTCAGGAAAATGCTTATGTATGCAGACTGGAACTTCCTGCTTGGTGATCTATACATTACCTTTACAAACCACGCTTCATGAGGTCAGTAATCTACTACTAACCGTCTGGAGAGAAAAAAAGCAGACAGCAATCTGACTGACAGCTGTCCTCTCTGCTCAGTGTCGATCCTGTGTTTAGCATGCTGTGAGTTTATGACACACAGAAACCCTTCTATTGGGAGCTTCTGTCCAGTGAGATTAGCTTTTTCACCACTGTGACTCTTTTATCATGAAATATCTTCCAGAGAACATCATTCAGCATAAAATCGTGCGTGACATACATCATTTCACAGGAGATACTATAGCATCAGCTCCTTTGAGAATGAGCTAGTAATTGAGGGAACAATCTCTAGATGGAGGACAGAAAGGAGCTATTTCTTCCCCAAAATGCGACCTCAATGGATACCACCACTAAAAGCCTGTAATTTATTACTTTAATGTAGCGTCATATTTGAATGTTCAAAACAACCAGATTGCCAGTTTAGGACAAAATTGTGGAACATAATGTTTTAACGAGACTATATTGATATATAAGTTTTGCCAAAGCCTGTTTCCACTGTGCTGGCCATATGGCATTTTGTGATCAACTGCTGTTTGAAGTTAACTAGTATGACATTAGATCATATTGCCAATTAAATTTGGCATTATCAGGATCAGACAGATTTTACCAATAATTCAAACTTATTTTTGGATGTGCATTGATTATACTGTAGACATGAATGCTTAGGTGGCACTGGGTTACTGAACTGAAATATTTCTTTATATTTGATCTTATTTCTGTACTTTTAACTCCCTACGAACAAAAACTGCATTTTCTGTAATGCTAATTCAGGAATATGTAGTGTAGGGCTGAATAATGACTCATTTTTATATCAAAATCACAGTTTTTGCAAGTGCCTAAATTTAAACTGCATACGATATTATGTAATACTGATCAGTTTTAATTGGGGAAGTTTAATTATAAAAATAATAAGGTATAATCATGCAGAGCTTCAGAATTGGTGGTTTGGCATATAACATTTAGTTCTCAAGCCTCAAGGCTGAAAAGTTTTTTTCATTTACAATCAATATAGTCATTAAAAAATTGCAATTAGATGTTTTCCTCAAATCATTCAGCCCTAATGTAGGCCAGATAGACAAACTACAAATGAGTGGATACTTAACAGCTTGAGAGTTTTAATGGTTTGTCCCAAATCACAAACCCTGAACAAGCTTTAAAAGAAAAAATGTTTTGTCAATAATTCACTCATGCACTCTTGACATATTTAAAACAGCATGGCTATTCACAAAGCATGCTAATGCTGGTGCAAATGAAAGCCCTTCATACTTGCAGTTCTCAGGGCACAAACACTCAGGGTGTTGTGGCTAAAAATGGAATGTTATAGTTCATTAAAGAGCTTGTAACATTACAGTAATGGACTATAAACCGTCTAATTGACGATCTTCTGAAATCCAACTAGGTGGGAAGTACTACCGCAAAACTGCAACAAAGTGCCTGAGAATGCAAACATGCAAAACAGAATGACAACATGTTGCTGTTCACTTCAGTAAAATTGAGCAATGTGTGTATTTGTGAATGAGTCAGAGCTGTGGCTGAGTGGTGCTCCCCAACTACTCGCATTCACAGTTGCTTTGCTAATTAGCAAAAACTGAGGAGTTAATTTCTCTAAAAGGTGTAAAGCGCTTCATGCTGTTCCACTGCATGGCTTGCAGCTGAGGAAGGTGTGAATGAGTGAGCAAAAGCTCTGTATGATATGATGTGCAATGATTACATGACAGATTAAAATTAAAGCTGTGGGGGGGGGTCGCATTTGTGGTGATGTGGGGTGGATCAAGGGTACCTCAATGCTGTCCGGGGTAGGACTTAAACCTGCGACCTTCTGTTCACAAGAGCAATGTCCTCACCACTAGGCCACCCAATATACAAGTATAAGGATAAAATAACACTTCTCTTAGAACTATGTTGCAACATATAACAGTACAAGACAACCATAAAGTGTTTCCCTAAAGAAATGAAAATGAGATTTTAAGTATAAAAGTACAAAAAGATGTGAAGAACAGCAGTCAAATGTTTTTTTTTTTTTGCATTATTCAGGAGAATATTAGGATTTGTTATGAATAAATCTAGAGCAATTCTTTTTCATTTTAAGTATAATCTGAAATATTTTATTAATACAATTGAATCAAATATTTGAATAAAACATATGGTTCTATTCTACCAACAGAATGACCACAAAGAGATAACTCACATGCAGACATCTCACATATAAAAATGTTCTCTAAAGTGCCAACAATGTGTTCATATTACATGTTACTTTTATGTATTATAACAGAATATGTTTCTGAATAAATTTACAGTGTGTTCAATTGTTAGCAATGACTGCTTTTTAAAAAGTACACTGACGGGAAAACATTTACATCTAGTTCAATATGAACTTACCTAGAAGTCTGGCTAAAAAAAGACTATCAAAAAACTAGCTTTACATGAGTAACTGAGTTCTAAAGGCCAACAGTCCACTGTGCATGACAGGATGATGCATGGGCAAGCGGAAATGGGAGTGAGTGAGCGTGTGTATGTCTGTGCGTTTTTAAGTGTGTGTGTGTGTTTGTGTGTGTGGTAACATACAGGAGGTTATGTGTATGGCAAGAAGAAATTCTGCTGTCCTAGACTGACCCCACCACCCACTTGCTCTTGTCTGGAGCCCAGCCTACATATACACACACACATACATACACACACCACTCACTGGCCACGTGTCTCTGTGAGACTGAGTGTGTGTGTGTGTGCATTTTTACTGTGCAAATAAAGGTGTCTACATTATGCATGATGCATTTCAACCACCTTTAGTCCCCACTCCCCCAACCCCCAGTTCACAGACTATATTTAAGCCATTAAAACCTAAAAAGCTTTTAAAACTATTAAAACTCTTTTTTTTTTGTAAAACCCAAAGTCAGACTATTATGGCCCAGTAGACAATGTTTAACATCAATCTAACCTTTCAAACATGTGGCTCACCACACCCTCTGTATCCACACAGTCTGTGTGATCAACAAGCCTATAAACATTTACATTAGCACCCATGCAGCCAACCCACCATAGAGATTTATTACCCAGACTCTATTTATTTGGCTCAGTGACCCAGGACACAGCACACTCCAATGCCTGACCGCTCCATTTGACTCCAGTGGGTCATGAGCGTTCCTTCTTTAACAGAACTGTACTCATTGCTTCTGTTGTCCTTGAGATTTCTCGATTCTAACTTAATCAGTACATAATTACTAGCATTTCTGCATAATGTACAATGTACAATTAGTTTCTTTAATGAATTTACCATATTGGAAAAATTACAACATAAAAATTGGCCTTTTATTTGTATTTTTATTTTTCAATATGTAAAAAAATATTTGTAAAATATGTGTAAATTTGGATCAGAAAACTGCCATATTGAAGTGTGTTATCTGTAGAATATGTGTACTATGTATATATTGTGTATTTGATACCCAACAATGTCAAAAACAAAAGTTGAGATAGGAGCATGTTTGCCACTGATACATCACTTTTCCTTTTAATTATACTTTTAATCATTTGGAAACTGATGAGACGAACTGCATTTTGCAGGTGAATTTTTTTGTCTATTCTTGCTTGATACAAACTTGATACAGGCTGCTCAACAGTGTGTGGTCTTTGTACCCGATTCTCTTCTTCATGAAGCTCCATAAGAAAAAGATCTGGACTGCTGGCAGGCCAGTCAAGCACACACTATGTGCCTATGACGTCTTACTGTTGTAGCACTTGATACATCTTTGTTTGCAATGACTGAGCCTTGGTGGATGCTCAGTTTATACTTAGTCATATTCACCTGTTATCAGCTGATACCCTCACCTGTTACAAATTCATGCTTATTGAGGAATGTTTTAAAATGATCTAACTGGTGAAACAAAAGTTAGGTGTACTATTTTCAATATTTCTCAATATCTAAACTTTTTTTAAATTTCAAATCATAATTTTTTTGTATAAACTTTAGTTCTTTAACTTTAAATCTGACTTACAAAATTGGTTCTTCAAAAAACATACTTTGAAAGGTTTTGTTAATTGGTATCAGAAGTGGTCAATTTCATGATGCAGAGAAACTTTTTGTGGCACCATGATCTTAAAGACTGTACTCCACAGGGACTCTGCTGAGAGAAATATTATTTACAGTCACACACTTATGTTCACTATTTCCTGCATGAATGCAAATAAAACCAGGCCTTTATTCTCAAGTGAACTGCAAATCCAGGCTTAATAGGTTGTATTTGACTGCGCTTAAATTCACTAGCCATTATTTTCTCTTTATTGAGTTCAGCTCTATAACAATAGCAGATGTAACACATTCCAAAAATCACTTTAAAGGAGGATGAAGAGGCCAAAAGTTTATTTAAAAGTCCCATAGACTCATAACATGTGCAAACGCCACTGAGTCATTGCTTACAACCCCATTCCGAAACACACTAGAGGTTTTCAGAACCAATAGTAGCATCTGGTGGTGACGTTTTTTCACACTGGTCCGTGTGGAACATAAAGAGACTTATGCAGTGTAGAAAAAAACTAGCGCTGAGGCAAAGGCAACAGCACCTGCTTTCAATTTCCAAAGCAATTGAAACCCCAAAAAGAACAATGGACGCTTTTGTGTGGCACTGGGCAAATGCAGATCAACATGAGGCAATGATGCTTGACAGCCTGCAGAGAGAAGAAGTGTGGCTATGAGACTAATTCAGGAAGTGGAGAAGAAAAAGTCTTTTTGATGACTGATGTTGTTGGAATGACAGCAGATTGATCACATCAACAAATCATGTGACTACGCAGTCCTCGAGGTTTCAGGAAAATTATTAAAGTAGCAAATTCAAAAATGTAACAAAAATCTGCTGTGATGCAATGAACACATTCCTAAAATCCTTTTGTCTCCAAATTATCTCTTTATTTAAGTTGTTTTTGTACAAAAAGTGCACATTAACTATCAACCCATACAAAACAAAATTCCTTGTTGTCTTTAGAGCACCGCTGCTGAAGTTTTCTCTATAAGCAAAAAGTTTCTGAGTTAACAAGAAAACCCCAGTTTGTCGGTGTGGACCAGTGTGGTCCCTCCCATCATCAAAATACAATCTACATTTGTAAAAAAAAGAAACAGATGCTTTGTCTTGCTGCCTAGCGCACTGCTTGCTCTTTCACTCTTTACATAGATCAGTCGTTTCCTATTGTTTTTGTAGGTAATGTACAGAGTAATGAATGATGTCAAAAATGACACAAAAACAAGTTTTTGCAACAGTAGAAGGCCTTCATTTGGATGAATGGATAAAACGGATGTCCAAAAGTTTGTAGACATTTGAACATCCAGTTTTCTTTCTGAAACCAAGAATATTTTAAAAGGGTATGTCCTCTTTTCATTTTGAGCCTCTTATGTTCTAGGAAGGCTAGCCTATATTTACACTGCAGGAACACTGTGTTGAGAATTTGATTGCATTTAGTCACAAGTAAGCTCAGGTACCACACTTTATCACTGGTTTTATTTTCACAAATAGCACTCCAGTTCTTTCCAGAGATCTTGGATAGAGTTCTTCCATTCAAAAGAATGCTGTTCCACTGCTCCACAGCTCTATGCTTGTGGCCTTTAAACCCCCTATGCAACACTTGGCATTGGGAATGGTCCCCTAAGACCCATGTGGTTCTCCAGCGCATCCCATTCTACCATTAATGCTTTTCTGTGGATATTATATAAGCACTGATCACTTGCATCCGTAATGAGTGAACCCTAAAGAAAAAAGTCTGAGATACTATTAATGAGGCTACACAGCTCAGGTCAATATGTAATCGCTGTACTGGTTCACAGAAAGGTTAAACAAAACTGTTAACAGAATGATGTTAATCAGAGCGCTAGAAAAAGATGTGAAAGGAGAAAGAGGCTGCTGAAAGAACAGGTGCATGCCAGGCCGGTTCGAGGCAGAAGCTCCAGGGGCCTGCAGGGGCTTTGAGAGGACATGTGTCCAGTGAAGCGTGCTTGGAGTCGGGCCATTCTCGGACAGCCAGGGGCTGAAGGAGCTCTGCTCTACGCCGCTAATCCACCTGGGTAAAGTTACATGGGCTTTTTCTTCTTTCGAGAGTGTCCCACTGGACTGCCTTTCATGCCTGTCACTTCCTGGTCTTTGTCACTGTGCTCAAAGCTTTTACAGGGGCCGGCTGTATCACCAAGGATGACACAGAGGTGTCAGCGTTGGAACAATACCAGAAGATGAAAAAGGTGTTCCCTTAACACAGCTTTATTTCAGTGAGATGGTCTTCTCTGATGTCAAAAATGTGAGATTTAATACTAAAATCTAAATACTAAAAGCACCACAGTAAAATGTGACCGCTGCATTTAACCCATCACACATGCACACTAGAAGCAGTGGGCAGCTATCAACAGATGATCCCTCACTTAAGAGTACCTCAGTGGTGCCCGGGCCTGGACTTGAACCTGTGACACCCAGTTCACAAGGGCAAGGTCCTAACTTCTAGGCCACCACTGCCCACAAATCATTGCACCCAAACAGGTACTTCTGATGCTTTACCAACTGAGCTATCCGGTTGTTGAAATATTATATGTTCTTATTATTTCCAAGCACTGTCATAGTGAAATCGATGTACAATAAGTATAATTTACAAGCATAACAGACCACAAAAGTCCATGTAATTCAGTAAGCTATTGTCAGATTAAGCCTATTCTACGGTCTTCCCTTCCTGTTTAACTAGCCATGTGCTATGATTTGTTCTCATAGTCAAGTGTTCCTTAGCCCTGCCCCATCTTCAGTATCCTCAGCTGTACCTCATCCTCTGTCTCCTCCCTCCCCAGGTGTCCTGTTTCTAGTTTCAGCATTGCTCCTTTGGTCTCTGTTGTATCACTTTTAGTTGTGTGTATCCATGTGGTTGCTTTACTCTTTGATTAACACTGTTACTGTTTCCTATGTCCTGCAAGTTATACCTCATCTGTTTACATATTCCCATGTTTGTTTTGTGTTCAGTAATTTGGCTTGAAGAGTCAATTACTGTTTTCTTTATTATAAAACAATCTTCTAAAAATACTGGCACTGTTAAAATGTTAGTGCTTCCTGATCCCAATCCATATAGCTACGCTAGACAGTGCTTGTGAAGTGACTAAGGCAAAATTGATGAACAGCAAACTAACAAAACAACTGCAAAGTGGAACAGTTCCCCTTAAACAGAACCATCCATGTGCTGAACAAAGGGAGAGCTAGAGGTGATGAATTGTGTGGATCACCCTGTACCTGCTCTTATAGGGAATATTGATCACCTCTAACACTGCACATCATTTCACCATTTCACACAGTACACAGTTTCACTGCGTTTTAAATGTGAGGTCTTGAACAAGCAGGTTTGGTCACAGATTGATAAGAACTGTGTAAACTCTGTAAGTTACCTGCTTTCCATCTCTGCCTAACCCCTTAACCACTGACTTCTCTGTAGTTCTGCTCTCCATGACAAATGTTCCCTCTTTCTCTCTTTAATAAACTTTTGAACCACAGCTTTTGTGGTGTCCAGCCTTGACTGACAGCTCTTCTTGTGAAGAACCAGAGGCTACAATTGCAAAGTAGTTGGATCAGTCAACGTTATATATACACACCGTCATTGGAACATATAACCATGGTTGCTCTCACCGATTAGTGATTAAAAGTTGTGTTCACTCTGGGAAAACTGACTGGAGGTACATGCAAACCCTCCATTCACATACTGAAGGTAATTAATATTGTATTAATATTATATATATATATATATATATATATATATATAATGCAAGATAGTAAGGGTCGAATGTGGCTCATACCAGCCTAAAATTTCACTTATAATGTATACATACATTTTAGAATTTAATTTTTGCATGTATTCCTACCACATGTATTCTTGTTCTGTTAATGTATTCACAATGGTCTTCTTTTTCCATATAAAAATGTTTTGTTATCAACTAATGATAAATAAGATCTACTGTCAGACTTTAAGACTTACCGCTACCATTGGACAACCAATTATTATTCAATTAAAACATATTTCTGTTACTGCTGGCCAAAACTGTGACTTCAAATGGTGAGCAAGGTTAAACTAACAAACATGCACAGAACCATTTTTTTTAAAATCCAGAACAAGAAGATTCACACTGTATGGATCATCGCTTCATAGTAAGAATCTAAGAAGCATTCTCGAAAGCCTTTTGATGAAGATACATCACTTCTTCTGATCTCCTCTTCTCAGGCATGCTTGCGTCACCACCGCACGTAGCTCAGACTCTGTTGTGCAAATTTTTCTTTTTTAGTTTTGCTCCCCTGGCTACTGCTCAGTCTCAGCCCCCTGCCACAGACGTCAAGCAAACCCTAAAACATCTCTAAGGCTGACATTTAGTTTTTTTTTTTTCTGAGCATATATGACATCAGCCTCCCACATTCAATGCATTACCATTACTTACATCACTGTTGTGCTTCAGATTCTCATTTCACTGACTACATCTGCAGCTATACATTCACATAGGGCCATCTGTATACTTATCTATAGTATAAAAATAGCTTTTACCCCAGCAAACAATGAAGGAACTGTAACTTCTCCACATTCTGGTGCTACAGATGTACAAAATCAGCCTGAGACCAGACCTGTCCTTTCTCTTGTAATGGTTTAAGAATCTAGGATGAGAGATTTTGCCCTAGACTACTTTTTCAGAAGAACCCACTTATTTAGAGCGTGGTCTTTCACAGCAGGAGGAAAGCCTAGCTGATTTTGTAGGAAAATGATAAATCATCATCATCATCTAATTTTAAAGCACACTGGGCTTGGTGTTCTTGTTGCCCAGCGGCAACATTTTAGGGAATTTCAATGCCTCTTTGTTAAATCACAAAACATGAGGAAGCTTATATTTAAAAAGTTTTTTAAACATGACCTTTTTTATATTTTATATAGAGGACACACAGCCTATCAAATGCTTAGCTCTTAAAAGTCTAAAAGTGGCCTCCATCATCATATTAGTGGGAAACGGAGATGGGAAGTTGAGGAAGCGAATCAGACTCAAGTCACACAAAAATCAGGTTTCTATGAGCTTTCTTTAAACAAGCAAAGATCTACACTTTATTTTATACTTAATAGATCAATTGTACAATTTATTACTAGTGATTATAACAGCTTATTACAGCATAATAAAGCTTTTTTTGTGAAACTGTATAGTGCCAATAGTAATGTTTGAAAAGATTCCACATTTGTGTTCATAAGTACGAGAGGGAATATTTAATTATGAACTGTGAATTATGAATTTTTTTTTGGACTTTGTAACAAATGATGTGTTAAGCTAGTAACAGATTATAATTAAATGCAATTATTAATATTATTAAATTATGCAGGTATTTATAAATAATTACAAATTATATCAAATTTAACATTCATTTTTAATGCCGCTCATTTTAAAAAAATCTTTAATACATTTTCCTAGTTTGACTTCAAGCCATTCATAGTACAGCCAGCTGAAGCCCAGCTGCTCACTTGCTGTTGCTAGAACAAAGCAACTGCAGTCCTCTCTTACAGCTTTTTAAATGACTAGTTCTGCTATTGGTGCTCATCATAAAATGTTCTTTTTTAAATAATATTTTAAGCTATTTTCCACTACTGCATTGGTAAACATATTTATTACAGAAATACACTGACTATGAAGTGTGATCTATAAACAGCCTATAGATAAATCAATGACCAAAAAAGTAATAAAGCAAAGTGGACAGATATTGTTCACCTCAATGCCTCCACTGTAACAAATCCACAAACTGTATGAACAAGATCTAGAGGCTCCATTACATATAAGATTAATACACTCATTGGCTGGAACATCTACTAAAATCACATGGTTCTCATGTTCAGGTTTATATGACATATGATTTTATTGAATTTCTGATAGTAATAAACACTGTTTTATCCACTCTTACACTTTTAACTGAATTTTAATTATAATTTAATTTTAAATATCTGACTGGATTATAATAAAAATATAATATATATAATATTACACTGTTACACTGTAACTGCACTTTACGCTCACCGCTATTTGCACTCTTTGCACTGTTTGCACTCTTGGCCACTAGTAGGCCAGCAGAAGGAGGTTAAATGGAAAAAAATCATGATTTAGTGTCACGAATCAGGGAGCTGGAAACCAGTGCGATAACAAAGTCTTTATTTCAGCAACCAAAGCAGGAGGGCAATCCAGAGACGTCGAAGCAGGCAGAATCGGTGGGGAACAAACACGCTTTCAAAGATTAGGTTAAAGGGATGGTCAAGAATTAAAGTACTTCTTCTTCTTTCAATAGCTTTCTAACAAACGCTCAGTTTACCATGCAAGACGAGCATCCTTCGTGCCTGTCCTGTGCTCCGGCCCTGGTGATTGGGGACTAACCAGCCTCACCTGGAGGGGCTGGGCCAGTTAGAATTCATGCGAGGGAGACCGGCGCCGACCCCTGGGTGGCGGTAATCCCCCCTCTGCCTGAGGGGGCCTTACCCTTGCCCTTACATTCAGGGTCAAATTTGAGCAAATAAGACAAATGTGGTTAATCGCAGTACTATATACGGACTAATACAATTTACAACACTGAACTATTTTAATTGCTTGACAACCTGACTACCTACATAACATTATGTAATTAATAGTTGAGTAATAGATTTCCATTGTATTTACATTCTTTATTGAATAGTCTTTATTTCTGACTTCCATAAAAGTACTATTCTCATTACTTAAGTTTTCCATAAGAATTTCCACATCTAATATTCTCAAGTATTAACACTTACATCTATAACTGTACAAAATAAATTGTGAATTGAACATTACACTAGTCGCATGATAGAATAATTCATACATACCTACATGATTTTATCATTAATAACACTGTTACATAATTAATTACATTTACATTTAATTTATATTCAGAATCACATGCCTGACTTCTTACCATTTATTCACAATCCAAAATGTTTACATAATAAAATATCTCCTCTGCTACGGATTCAGGACACATGTGAAATTGATTAATGTTTCTAATTAGAACTTTCGCAATTCCTCCTCTTGTTGAAGTGAGAAAAACATCAAACACTTTAGTAATGGTAAGTGGTAACTATGATTTGTAAGTGTAAATGAACATCAAGTAAAAATAAAGTGCAGCTCTTTCAGAGTGAGGTTCTCAGTTCAGGCAGGAGAGTTTGTAGGTATTGTTTCCCTCCTGGTCACGCCATGCCAGTGATCAGGCTAGGTGCTAATTACCTGAGGTGGAGAGTTGTGCTGGAGGTGCCAGAGGTGCCGGGGAGCTCTGGCTTGACCCGTGAACTGGGCTGCAAGGCTTGCTAATGGGCTCGGGAAGCTTTTGGCTTGGGGCTTGGAGCACTTTGTGTGTCGTGCAAACACCAAGCGGCCCGATTAAATTATACAAGAGCCGACGAGAACAGAAATAGCTCCAGGCTTCACCGAAATGGACCAGGCAGGCCTAGCGCAGAGAGCACAGATGCCCGTCCTGTTGTCCAGGCTTAATAAAAAAAACACCAAAATAATTTTTAAAAAGCCTTTCTAGGTGCACAGGACGTCAAGTTGTACATTAATGATTTTGACAGATGCTCTTATCCAGAGCAACATAGAGTTTAATCATGTAACAGATGTAGGTGAATGTTAGGAGTCTAGTCCAAGGATTTTTGTTGGTGTGTTTGTGAAGGACAAGAGTATTACCTACTACAATAAAACAGTTAGGCCCATTACAACAGACACACGCACACACAACCTATAGCAAGCAAATCTCATATTACTCATATTGAACCATTTTCACATTAGAAAATAACAACACAATACCATTTATGATGAGAGGGGGCTATGCTTATTATTATAAGCTTTCATATAGTCCACTAATTCATCTGCTGAATCAATGAATAAACATAAATAAATGTCATTTTAGACACAGGGCTACATGTCGAACTGCCTGTATCTGCCTGTAATTATATAATGTTTTCCATAAAGACAGAAACATAACATTTATCTGAATAACTCAATGACACTACACTTAAAAAAAAAAAAAAATTTGCCTTGTGTCTACTATGTATCGTACAGTACCTCATGTCTTATTTGTTAAAGTACTAGGGAGACACTATCGGCCAGAAACAAATTCCTTATGTGTGCAAACATAATTGGCCAAATAAACTGATTCTGATTAATTTTACATTTATCTCCAGCTAAGACACATAATTTGCACAGGCGAACAGAACGTGATGCTCTGCCTCCCTGCCATCCACTGAACAGAGCAGATGCAGTAAGAGGTGTGCCTCTTGCTCGTGGGGCAGTTTTTGCATCTTTTTGCTATGGAATGTAGCTAAGGTTTATGTAAAATAAAATTGCTAAAGTGGCAAGTTTGCTAAGTTGGCAACGGTACTAATGATTTCTTTCACTTTTCTTATGCTTAGAAAATAAATGATTGCATTAGCACCCTCTGCTGCTGACGCCAGTGTCACTATCTGATTCGTGAACCACAAAGCAAGACCAATAGCACTTATTTAGGGGAGGCACACTTATTTTCACTTAATTTTGCATGTGGCAATCGCAATACTAGTAAAACATCCATATTGTGCATCCATACCATCCATCACCCTTTTAAAGTTCCCAACACACTCTCGTAAAGATATGTTCATGGTCTTCCACTCATACAGGTTTGCTCAGAATTCCATATATATTATATAGCTTCTTAAATATAACAGAAATTTTCTAAGCCTAACCCTAAACCAAACTTTACCCTCAACATCAGCAACCAGAAAAAATGTTTTTGCTTGTCATGACCATAGCACACATACACACATGAAAACAGCACATCAAGCAATTAGCATGCTCCACAGCATCTACAGACAGATAGGACAGTTTGTCTCACCCAGAACATGCAAGACAGGCACACCCAGGTTCTGGCCCGTCCAGCCAGTGCCGCTGGCAACCCCAGAGACACAGATGGCATCATGAAGGGATCGTTCTGCTTCCAGCTACAGAGGAATTCCCACAAATCCCAAATACTCCACACTGTACCACTGTTCTGCTAGCTGTACAGCTCCATCAAGTAATAAGGGCAGGCAGAGGAGAGAGGCTCCTCTCTCTCTCTCTCTCTCTCTCTCTCTCTCTCTCTACTAGGGGTACTGTCTGGCTTTCATTTACCCGCCTTTCCAAATCCCAAACCAACCCCCTTCCCTCTCCTGTTTTTTTTTCCTTCTGAGGCTCCTCCCTCATTTTCCCTGTACCTCATTTCTCTCTTCCTAGTACCCCCCCCCAACCCCCAATGCTTTATAAACTCTCTCTATGTTTTCCCATCCTCCCTCTCCCAGGCCTCACCTCCCTCCCTCTCTCTGACTCCCTGAAGATCTCTCTCTCTCTCTATCTCTCTCTCTCTCTCCTCCTCTTCTTCTGCACGCCTGCATGATCATATCTTCTCTAACATGACTTAAATTTTTCATTGACTCTCTCCTCTATTTTTCCCTCTTTCTATCTCTCTCTCACACACACACTCTCTTTCTCTCTCCCTCTCCCTCAGCTCTGTTGAGCAGCTCCACAGCTAAAACATCTGCCTTCTCTGAAAGGCTAAAAGTAACCAGTCCCTCTGCTCCCCAGTGTTTCAGACTTGAGACACTGGGGTGAACACTGGCATCTCGCTAAGCTGACCCAAAAATAATACTTAAAAACACAGCAAAAACCCTTATGAGAAGTAATAGCCATGCACAGAGACATATTTCTATTTATTGCTTGAGAGGACTGTAACTTACACATGTATCAAAGCATGATTTATCACGTGTCTGAGGGAATGGTATACTCCAAGGGGGCATGTGTAGCCACTATTCATGACAGGAGGAGCACTGCTATACTAATAATGAGTGCTTGGACAAGACTACAATTACATTCTTTAGACTATTAAATAACATAATATATGTGTTTACAATTATTGTTATTGTCTGATTTAGCAATGTCATGGTTCTGTAAAAGTCATCAGATGTCTGTCTTTAGAGTGTTAATTTACACACACTTTGCATTTTGCACAATCTGGTAACCCTTCATTTTTCACTAGCTACATGGGGACTTCATAGCAATAACAATTCATGGCAGTGCTGAAGTACTTATTAACAGCTAATGAGAATAATCTACTACAATAATACCAGCTCATTGGTGGTCCTGTAGGATTCCTGATTATTGAACAACAGGCTAAAGGGGGCAAACAAATGATGCTGAGAAACATAGAAACTATGGAAACTATGGTTCTCCATGTAGAAAAACAAATAATTAAAAAAATTGTAACAAGAGTATAGTACTTTTATTGAAGTACAGGAGCTGCGTTCACTTGGCCCCTTATGTCAATACAGTGTAATTTGTCACTTCTCAGCTGTTAAAAAGCATTTAAATATTACTTTATAAACATCTTGTTCAATGTTTATGAATGTGTCCCTGATGTTATAGTCTTCAAAAAATGTCAATGATCAGTTAATGGTATCAGTCTTAACAAGATGTTCATTATCAGTTACAGATATTGGCCCAGAAATTCTACGTAAACTATCCCAGGCATTGACAGCTAAGAAAGCAGCAAATCAAGGTGATAATACGAATGCTGGACTGTGGTGTACACTGTTCTACCAGAGTTGATCTTTGTCTCGTAAAATGACATCATGAACATTGTGACTTGTTCAATTAAGTGCTCTGGTGTAACATTTCTAAGAGTCCATCCTGGTAAAGCAGTCTGAGAGATTGAAGCATTGACATGTAAAGCTCAACATATCCATCTTCCAGCAAGAACTGGTTGGAGTAGCCACTCGATCTCTGCAGACAACACTCATCACTTTGTAAAAGCCCCCCTGGGAGAAACTTGCCTCAAAAACCACACTCGCTCAATAACGTGCCATAGATCTGTTCTCTTGGTCTTGGATGAACAATTACTTGTATAAGGATAAGATTTCAGTTGTGATAAATCATAATCTCTCAAGTGGCCAATCACACCTTTAGAGTCCTCAGCCTGTGATCTTTCCTGTAGGCAGTAAGCAGATTTGCAGGGTGCTTCTAGTCAGATTTAATTTAATAAAGTGGTTCACATAATTCAATTTCAAATCTAATGTTGTCCCCCTTCACTAGGTGACCCCAGTAAAGAGCTGTTAAAATACAGAAGCAATTGTTATAACAATGTACTCAATTTATTCATGTTTAAGTACTATCAGGTAATGAATACAGTATGTGCATAATAAATCAAAGAGTCCAGTATGAATATAAATAGACCATTTTAGCTGCGGTTAGGGTTGACACAATAGCACAATTTTGATTTTATTAGTGATATGCATAATATCAAAATGCTTGAATGCCTTGAAAAAACCTCAACCTGACTAACACCCAATGTGTATTGAACTGAACATAGAGATATTCAAACTGCTAAAGCTTAACACAGTAAAGAGTACACCATTAAAGTAGTGTTGTACTATTTATTCCACATTTTCAATACTTTATTTTTATACTTTTATACTTTAAGTTTGACATAAAACTTATTTTCTTTATGTATTTAAAATATATAATTTTCCAATCCTTTAACACTGTGCCTTCACTATATATAATTCACAACATACATTACATATATGCAAGGCACAATATCAGAAACACAGTATCAAAAACAGCCTTTTTAGTTCTTAATGTTGGAAAGTAGATATAAAACCATATAAGACTTATGACCTCTTTTCTGATAGGCTGCCTTGTATTGTGCCTCATTCAAAAATCCATCCAATAGGTCATTAAGCAGCAAATAAATACAAATTGTACAAAATTTGCCGGAAATGCCCTATTTGTTCTATGTCAACAAAACATGTCATTTGACCCTTTGATTAAAGAGCCGATGATGATGCAGATGATGTAAGTTACAGTATTCAATTATTGAATTTGTGATACCTTCTATGACATTAGTGACAACAATATTAAGAGGCACTACATATACAAACTGCACCAGTTCTGTAGACGTTCTCAGTTTTATACAAAGGGCAGCAGAACAGCACTGAACTAAAAGCAGCTGACACCATGGCTGAAATCATGCTGTAGGCTGAGGAAGGCTGAGCTATTTATTTTATGGTCCATAGTGCGTGTGTGTGTGCATATATATGTACGTGCATTTGGGTGTAATTAGGGAGGTGTGTCTGTGTGCGATGTGTGTGTATCTGTTAGGAAATATGAAATGGCCAATTGTGTGCACACCTCCCTCAGAGCTGAATAAAGATTCCTTGCGTTTTTCCCCCTCCTCTCCCAGCATTGCTGGAAATGTAACTGAGGTCATTGGAAACTTAGATAAAACAGCTCCCCTTAGTGGACATTTTCTTGTGTTCTGCTGGGCAGTCACTTAGAACTAAAATATAACTCTAGAATACAAAAACAACTTACTGAAACATTGATCTTTTGCCAGCAGGACTACTGAAGCAGCAGCCATTTCACTATAATCTGCAATAAAGTATTATTGCTTAAAATACAGCTTAACTTGGTTAGAATACTAGTAAAATTTAAAGGAATCTCATCACCTAAGAAAAATGCTCAGACGCAAGAACTCATACACATTACATTGCAGGATATAGTGCAAGATGGTCTCTACCGAGGTTAAAAACTCCAACTGCAGTCTTTTGTCTGTATAAACTTGTAAGGCTCAAAAGACCTGAAGCCTATCCATGATCTAATGACCTATCAAAACTTTCCCCCAAACCAAAGAGAGCATATCTCCCACTTTACCCATCACTAAGGAATTTGATTTTGACCAGGTTTAATTCTTTATATATTTTAGAAGATTATGTAGTCTGCTGACCCATGGCTAGTTCAGTTCCAATGGGTATATAGGCATCACTGCATATGGGCTATCAGATAATAAACTAAAGTCTGACTCAGCCAGAAAGATTTTTACAGTATGTTCTTCTGTCCATGTGAATACAATCAAACAGACTTGCATTAGAGCAGAATATATTGCTCAATCTGTACTTCATCTGATTTGACAGACCAAATGATAAAGTTAGGCCTTGCCATGCTGTTTCTCCACAGTCCAAACTACCATCTTCTGGAGAATACATCAGCTTAAATCATTTATGTAATTAAAACAAACCCTTAACCATAGCAGAGCTTTAGACAGAAGAAGAGCCTTCTGCAAATATGTTTGCATGCCATTCTAGGACAGATATCCATACAGATGTTTGACACATAAAGGGAGCTCTACACATCCATCAAACAGGTTGTGTGGGCTAGTACGAAAGCATAAAATTTTGGCATGTGCAGAGGTGAAATGGGCAGATAAAGGAGCAGCTCGTTCGTCAGGAGATGTTCAAGACTAAAGCATTTCTCCTTGGCTGTCAGCAGGGTGCACAGCGCTGACTAATTTACGAGCCACCGGGACATTAGTGAAATGAGTGGAGAGGGCGACAGGTCCTCTAGCATAATGGCTACCAGGGAGAGATGCATGCTGGGAGCCTTCAAAACGTTCCTGACGAGGAAGGGAGAGATTAATTTCAGGGTTAAAAGACAAATAAACCCCAGTTCAAGGGACTTTTTCTCCCTTACAGCCAACAATTGCAACAACAAAAGTACTTTCAAAGCTCCAATCTTCAGCGCAGTACCCAGCAAACCCCAGATGGGACAATCTGGCTTCAGTAGGAAAGCACAAAATGAAAGAATAGGGGGCTAGTTAGACAATTTGCAATGGTACATTGTCTCTATAATGATAGGACATTTTAAGAGTCTTGTCACAGAACAAAACCATAAGAGAATAGGAATATGAAAATGATGCTGCTTGAATTTAGGAAGTGCATGCAGCTTGAATTTTATGCCTAATCTTTGAGCTCAAAGTTAAGCCAAACTGTGTATAATCCCATTTGCTGCTGTGCCATTTGCCAGTGATCGTTAAAAGCATGATGTGAGATTAACCATGATATATGCCTTGATGATGTAGAACTGCCAAGCACAAAACTAATCAGACTACTTAAGTGACACTACACCACAGCTACAAGGCTTCCCAGGCTTGCCATCTGAACAAGGTTTCCCAGGCTTGCCATCTGAGCAAGGCTTCCCAGGCTTGCCATCTGAGCAAGCCTTCCCAGGCCTGCTGCCTGAGTTCCTGCCTGGACAATGGTGTTACCCACTATGCTATTGGCATTTATTGGCAAATGTAGAGACAGAAATTCAGTAATCTCTGCTCCATCAGTCTGTTTAGAGTGTTGGCAACTGTTCCTTCTCTTCTTGGGTGAGAAAAGGTGCCAGAGGTGAAGTGCAGGTCATACTGTGAGGGGTCTGACTCTTGCTGAGCTACATGAATACCAGTTAGCAAGCACTGCCAACACTTACCACTTTGCTTGTCATGCTCAAGCTGTGGCAATTATGGTCAACCAAGGGTAATAATTAATTTATATAGTAATCCAAGCCGAAGTGATGGCTTTTCCATCTAACCAGAGAAATTCTGGGACACTTAAATCTTGGCCTACTGTAACTAAACAGTAAAGTGTTCTCCAAAAATGATCAAGTGCATCATTAGCCAAAACACTAATTATATATATATATTATATATATATATTTACACACCATTTACCATTAAAAATTAGGTTTTGCAAATTTGTGACAAGCACTTAAGAAAACAACAAAACATTTCCTCTGTTCAGTTTAAGATGCTGAATGTATTGTCCTAGAATAATCAAACTTACAGCCTATTGTTTGAAATGCCTGTGCAGACTCCTCAACCAGAGCTGACAGCCTAACATATATATACACACACACACAACA
>JBBPDA010000105.1:6460413-6472920 GCA_037974385.1 Arnoldichthys spilopterus
AACATACATCATAAGAGATGTGCTCCTTGAAAGACAGTGGTGAAGAGTAAAATACCTTAATTCAGTCCTGGTGTAGTGTTTTACCCTGCCATTTATTCCTTTGTGTAGAAAAGTTCAAGCTTATTTCATTTACTAATGACCACTGCTCTCACTGGCAGTCTCAGTGAAGTGGGTGGTGTAAAGTGTTTGGTGTTAGCAATAAGTTAATAGCAGTATAGCTTCCATGAGAACTCTCATACAAGTGTGAACCCCATTTTCAGAAAAGTTTGAACAATGCAAAAAAATCTGATGGATCAGAGCTTATCCTATGGCTGTATATTGAAAATATATTTTTAAAAACACATATGATGCCATCAAGGTGACATCTTTTCCCGGAAAGTCAATGATTGTTTCAGTAAGACCATCCGATTCTCATTTTGCACCCACTACAACAGTGTACCTTCATGTACTTGACTGGCCAACTTACTCTAATGTGTGCATAACATGGTCCAGTTAGCCCCCCTGTTAATATCAATAAAAAGAGTATGTTGAGTACATTCCTTTTTTGAGTGGTGTGACATATTTGCTTAGCATGATGCAACACTGAGTACCCAATTCTAACAGCCCACAGAAACTCTTCTGTAAAAAAATACCAAAATTATGACTTTACGTTCCATGGTATCTATGATGATTGGAAAGGATGTTTCAGGTTTGGGTTAAGGAAGTAGGTGCGAGTACTGTATGTGCATTTAACATTTGTTTTTTTTTTGATAACTAAAAACAAACACTGAAGCAAAAGATTTCAAGGCTAACAACAGCTTACTAGACGTGGACATAGACTTGAAGAGATATCGTAGGTAGATACGACAGAAACCAGACAACCTGGGAATGAGAGGTAACATAGAATTAGGAACAGCTGAGGAGGGGGCAAGACTAGGTAGGAGTGAAGGAGTACATGAACTACCTAAACATAACCACATTGCTGGCTAAACACAAACAGGGAAAAGTAAATCAAGAAAATAAAGGAGCGTAGACTCGTCTCATGGAAGTATCCTGATAGAATGACAACATACATGAACTGCCAAGAAAAATGCAAATTTGTTTACTATGGCTGTGTCTTCCTTTTTTTTTACTCTCTCTTTCTCCCTCTGTCTTCTTCCCCCCTGTCTGAACTGGCTTTAATTGTACAAAACAAATAAATAAATGAATAAATAAATAAACTTCAAGTTACAAGAGGGGCTGACATTAGTCTTGTAACCCCTCCTGGCAGAACAAAGTTGTTGGGCACATCATGGCATCCAGCTGCACATTCTGCCTGCCAAGCTGCCGGACATGACAGGGTAAAAAAAAAAATACTATGGCTGTGTCTCAAAACACATATTACTATTCTACATATTACTAAATAAGGCAAATACTTAAAAGGGAGTACAGCGCCATTAGCAATAGATTCATTAGCACAGCATGTGTTGTATTGTATAATAGTATTTGGTTTAAGCGTGTGCCATTTTTAAATGCTATATGGGCAGGTAGGGCACTAGGAAGATCTATAGAGATTGAAAGACAGAATGAATGTCCTAGACACTTTTTTCCTCTTTCCTGTACCATCCTTCCACCACTCCCCACCACCCGCTCCCATTTCCTTTATTGCCCTCTAGTCTGTTTGCTGAATACTGTTTCACTGCAAGGTCACCCAGCTAGTCAGCCATGCTAGGTCTCACACTGCCTAAACACACACCCTGTAGAAGACAGTACTGCAAGTGTTCAAGTCATCATAACTTCATAGTAAATCATAGAGATCATGCCTGATGTTGAGACCAAATAATGCAATAAGCAACATCAGCCTAAGAATACTAGTGATCTTACCACTGATAAGAAGTGCTCAAGTCTTAAGTGGCTTATTTCCCTTGTAAAATGGCACCAAAATACTATATGGTCAAACAGACCTGTGCTCCAAAAATTATTTCTTGCATTAACACAACAATTCATTCATCAAGTGTAACACTGAAACAGTGGGTACTGTTCCCAGACAATTGAGATTAATAACAGTTGAGCACAAATCAACTGATTTTAGGACTGTTAACACCATTTCTTTTCACTTTGCTCACTTAAAAAATGCTTACATTGGAACCTCAGAACATCCATTATGACTAATTGGCCAAAAAACAACAGCCTGAAAAAGAAAAACTGTGTTTAAGTGAGCAGTGAAAGCTCAGGAGGTTGGGCCATTTCATTAGAAGTCAGAAACAGCTATGCCTTTGTCCTCTACCAGTGTACAGATTGCAGCTATTAAACACTTAATGTTATGCTTTCAAGATACATAATGATTTTTATGCACCTATTGATCACGGCTATACCTCTGTTGGCTGAGGGGATGCAAACCTCTTGAAGACAACAAGGGCCTTGCTGCAGCACACCAGGAGAGAATCCTGTTCATTAAGTGCATTCACTCTGTCCTTGAATAAGAATATTCCCACAACAAGCAAAACAATACATCTAGAGGTGGGTAACATCACAAAAATATGTCACAGGTTCTTCAAGATGTTGTCATTGTACACAATATCACAATTTTTTTATTTGTGTTGGCTTGATAAGCTGAAAAAGACAAAGAAAGTAATGCCACACTGAAATTATAATTTTTTTACAATAAAAATATGTTTCCTTTATTTCATATTATAGTGCACACAGTGTCTGTGTAATGAACCATGCATTTGAATGTGCTTAAAGTACTGACAAGTCCACTATTCTAGAAAGGCTTTCAACAACATTCTGTAATTTGTCTTTGGGAATTTGAACCCATTCAGTTATAAGAGCATTTGTGAGGTCAGGCACTGATGTTGGACACGAATGCCTGGCTCACAATCGACGTTCCAATTTCCAGAAGGTGAAGGGAAATGAATTACGTCATAGTTCAGTGTTTGTCAAAAAATCCTACGAACATCTTTCATCTATAGGGAGTCAATTTATCACTTTAAGCCACACTAGACTAGACACTGCTTTTTTTTCCCCTCCACAAGCCTCAACAAAATACATTCCAGCACTTAGCAACACATCACTCCGAGCTGCAGCCTTCTGGGAGCGAGAACAAAATGCAAACATGAGAATGATCGCTGCGGCCACTGTGATCCACACCGCACGTCTATCAAGCAGTTTGGTAAATATGGAGAACACCTACAGAGAGCTGCAGGCAAGACTCCCCTCAGAGAGTCTCAGACAAGTCAGAGCATGGATCATCTCAAGAGCCTGGAGGTGTCAAGGGCTTCAATCAGATGGCTTGCCAAATAGACAGCACATGAACATAATGAATAAGTTGATCTTTCCATCATTGCAACCCTTAATAAACACTAGGTTTGGGGAAAGAATAATAATGCAGTATGAATTAGGGCTGTCGTAACACAGGCTTTCACAATAGCCGTGTGTGTGTAACGTATGAAAATTAAACATTTTATTGTGTGCTGTGGGCATTCTGACCAATCACAGATGCTCTTTAGGTCTACAGGTGATGACCAACTAAAATAAATAATAGTCAAAAATAATGCATGCCCTTTTTTATCATTTAAATAAAGGTATATTGCATATATCCATATTGCACCTAGAAAATAAAAATTCCATATGTAATTAAACTGTCAACAGTCATTCACTGTGATTTGATGTGAAACTTCCTGAGTCAGAGTCTATTCTCAACAGTAAACAGTCTGTAAAATTCACCTCACACCAAGTTATTACACTGAAATATTACAAATAAGCAACCTAAATCCTGATAGTTTTGAGATAATTTTTTTTTCATTCATTTAAGATGGAGTGGTTCATGCCGGATGTTCTTTTTTGGGAGGGATTTACCACTATTTAACACCATTTTTGACACTACATATGAACAATCAGAAGACAGGTCCAGAATGCAAATTCTGGGCAGTGGACATCCTGACCCCTGGTTCCTATCGCCACCACTGTTATGTCAGTAAGAGCACAATTTACACCACTCTTAACAACTGAGTGATTTATGTGCACATTTTTGAAAAATCTGTGGAATTCGTTTTGTTAGCTCCATTTTGGAAAAATGTATCTTAATTTATCTTTAAAATTGATCATAATTTTTGACTTCTTTTTAAAATATTGCTACATTTATCACATACAATATCACCTACAGTATCACAATGTTTTCCTAATATTTTTCAGCTCTAGCAAGAACAAGAAAGCTTTGTTGTTGATTTAGTGTCAGATATTTTAGTTATATGAGTTATAAATGTGCACATAATTTCAGTAAACTTGTAAACACTGTAGCTGCTCTCCAGCCACTCAGTCTCCAGCCACTGAAGCTAGCAATCACAGAAAAACACATTGTGCCTGACTACAGAACCCACTCATCTGCACTTTGGTATTAACTGCAAATAACATTCTAACCTGCAGGTGTATCGCCAGGCTAAACTCCACAGTCTTACTGAATACGCCAGCAGCATTTTAACACAGCGAGCGGCTCACTTACCAGCCAGAGCCACATTGCTGAGCATGGACGCACTCCGCTCTTCAACACGCTGGCCCTAAGGCATGTACAAACTCTGTCCCTCTCTCAGGTAGCAGTCTCTGTTCGCTCCCTCTGGCTGCCTCTCCCGCACCCATTAGCAAGGCACTGGCCATCAGAGGGCTGTCTTGACACACATTTCCTGAGGGACATTGTGAACGGGATGGAAAAACATACACACAGGCAAACACACACACACACACACACAGAAAGGCTGGACCTGCACCAAAAGGGGTGTAATGGAATCACATGGTAATGTCCTGCCTGGGCGGTGTGCTGAAGCCTGTTTTTCTTTCCTGGCGATGGGCTTTTAGCTATCCACAAAAGGTCAAAGTTCAGCCTCTGGCTGACAGAACACTCTGGCCTGTGACTCGTCCCATCCTGGTTTCCTATTGACTAAAGGTGGCAGCTTTTCCATCCCCATGGCCAGCATTCACTGACTGCCCTATAAACTGCACAAGGCTCGTATTGTGAGCTGGATTAATTTCTGCACACTTGCCCTTGGAATTAGTCACAAAAAAGAACTGCAACAATCTTTCTAAATTTCTGTAGAATTAATTTATGTAAACCAATAATTGCAAAAATAGCAAGATGTGAAACGGAAACAGTGTACTTGTCACTGTCCCATGTCTTGTGCCTTGTTTTGTTTTCCCTGTCCCATGTCATGTACCTTTGTTTTTATTTATAATCACCATGTGCTTTTGTCCTTATGTTTTGTGTTTGCCTTAGCCCTGCCCTCTCATCATTGTTTCCAGCTGTGTGTCATTTTATGTGCTGTGTGTTTGGTCACAGTATTTATACCCTTTGTTTTGTCTCTGTAATATCTGGTCTCCCTGCTGTTATTTCGCCTGTTCAAGCCTGTGTAAGGTCTTTTTAGTTTGTTTCACTGTGCTCATATTTCTTATGTTTACCTCAGTGTTTTCTTGACTTTTTTAAGAAAACTGAAAACTGTTTACAGTTGTGCCTATTTCCTGTCTACCACCCCATACAAGACAAATTAGAACTGTGCAAATAATATGCCTAGATTATCACACACTTTTCTGTGCCATGTTTTTGACATTCTAACATACTGTCATAATGTTGATGCTACACAACATAATTGTGATCATTCTAACAAGCAAACATTAACAAAATGAAACAACAAAACATGGAACCTGGATTAACACTCACAGGAGTTTACAAGACCTAAACTTCACAGATACACAGAAGGTGTAATGGAACAGCTAACACTACAGCAACAGCGCTGATGACAGAGACCAGCCAAGGATTTAACCAAACACTCAACCTATATACAGACAGGAAACAAAGCACACCTGGACATGAGCGGAGACATAAAGGGAATACACCTGGGCATGATCATGAAGGGGCAGTGCTAAGACAAGGCACATGACAAGGGAAAACAAAAACAACATGGCAAAATAAACACAGACTAGAATAATCACTCACAGAAATTATCAAAAAGACCTAAACAAAGCACAAGACCGAGAATATGTTACAGCCACATAAGCAGGTCTATTTGAAATGATTTATCAACATATGAGACAAACATTATTTGCAACCTAGAAGTACTTATTCAGACAACAACGTGAAACCAGTGAGGATTTTCCATAAGGGTGTAATGTGAAATAGTGATTTCCAAAGCCACTTCCAAGACAGGAAACTACGCTTGACTCTCTCTAGGGTCGGCTTCCTGTCCTTAGTGATAAAGCCTGACTTTAGGAAGCTTTGCAGCTGTCCCTGCTCTGACTGGCACAGGTCCTGGGATTCTGCCAAATCACAGCACCAATCATCAGAGGTGACAGTAATGATGATACAAGGTGATCCGGAGCTTGGACAGTGGTGTTGTTGAGGCAAATGCTGTGTTCAGATGTGCTGAGTTAATGATAATGGCACACTGTCACAATGGAGTGTGGCTAATTGTAGCAAGTTCTGCTTGGTCAAAGCAATCTGTCAAGACAAATGAGAGACTTATTCCAAGAGCTTTCTTTACTGTATGTGAACTATTTATCAAGTTGCAGTAGAAATATTAGCACACACACACGCACATTTAGAAGTTACTGTAATGCTAAATATAAGCAAAAGTTGCAAGGTTCAATCTGTGTACCAGCTAAAATAAGGAGCAACTATAAAAAGGGAAGGTACAAAAAGGTACAAACAGCATTTGACTTTGAGCTGTCCAGAGTGCAGGCAGGGGATGAAGGCCTCAGGGGAGCTCTTGTCCTCTCTGGCCCCGTTTAAGAGTGTCTCTGAGGCAGCCCAGAGATTAATGAAGCCGTGTTGACACGGCCCCTAACAGAAACGCTCTCTCGCTCTTGCAGTCCTATGGAGCACACCGTCTATGCACCCGCCTTAAACACTTACAATACACTCCAGTCAGCACCTACCAGGAAGTCCATGAAAACAACACACACCTTTATTGCTGAACAAAAGCAGGTTTCCAATTAAAAGGAAGGCATGTAATAAATATAATCCAGCCACAGATGTTGAGCAAATAGAAGAATAAACAGAACAGATATAATAACTTTTAACAGAATGTTAATAAACCCTCATGAAGCCAAACACACACACACACAAACACACACCCATAGTATATTAGTTGAAGATATGTTTACTTGGCTATATTTATGTTGGAAAAAATATTACTATAATCTGACTACAATTTAATCAGCCTTTGCTATTATAAATAATGTATTGATATGAGTATTGTATTAAAGTTCAAATTAAAGCATTGTGACAACACTGCTTTAAACAAATTATTATGGTCCTAGTTCTAACTAGTAAATAAAAAACCTCAGCCATGTCTCAGATTAGCAGTTCTGCAGTTTTGCAGGTTTCATGTCACTTCAGGGATAACAAACCAAGGAACATTTGAATGGGACAGTGTGTAACAACTTTCTAGACCATTACAAGAGTACTGTCCTAATTCTATACCAGGACAGAACTAAGACATTCAGGAAGTGCCCTTGAACTTGGTGCAGTAGGACACTGGAGTCTAGTGCCTGTGGTCATGTTCACTCCTTCTCTCCAATGCCTCCATCTTGTGGTCAGAAAAGACCTGTGTGTAAAACCCTTTTCTTCAACAAAAAAACAGACAATGCATAGCGTGATTTATAAATAGTGTGAACACTTATTACCATTTAAAATCACTCATTTGATGATATATTTTTATTGTTTCCAATAACATAGCTGATGTGCACTAAGGAAGACCATAATGCATAGTATAATACAATAAATATTAAATAAATAATAAAATAAAGTGTAATAATGTCACTTAAATCATAATCATATTACACCACTGTAGAAAATTCTTCTTTAAAGGATTTGTGAATAAGGTAACGGTTCATTGGTTGTCCTTCCTTAAACCACCATGGATGACAAGTACTAACCACTGCATATAGGGAACACCCCACAAGACCTGGTGTCTGTCAATGCTCTAACTCGGTCAACTAGCCATGAGATTATTATAATCAATATAAATATTTGAAAAAGACCATAATGGATGACATGTACACAGCAGTGAAGAATGTGTAAGAAGCTGTTTCAGTTTTTAAAAAAAAACAAAAAAAAAACTTCCTACCTTGTTGAGGCAAGCTGCTATAGCCTTGGACATTTATTAATTTGTTTGGCTCACTGCTATTCATACATTCTCTGGTTTGGTAGGTTTTTGGCAGCTCCTTTCTGGCAAACAGTTTGCATGAGACACGAAGGCTGTGGGGCTCTGTAGGCCTGCTGAGTGAGGCTGCCGTCTGGCACACTGAGCGCTGTCAGCAAGCGGTCATGAGGATCAAGGCTTGAAGGAACATGGGATCATGGCCTGTCAAACACCCTTTACATCAATCACCATGCACATAGTGGAAGAAAAAGTCTGTGGCCTTTGCAGAATTGTTTCACAGCTTTATTCCTAGTTTATTTTTTATGCTTACTTACCTCTTTGAAAGATGTTTTTGTTCTTTTTAATGCCTACCTCTGTAAAGCACATTGAACGACCTCTTTGTATGATAATGTGCTATATAAATAAACTTGCCTTGCCTTCTGTATACCTACCATTTATTTGTCTCAGGAAAAGTTTATCTTCAAATGGAATTAATTTATAATTACATTTGGCAAAATAGTAGTTCTGCTAAAAATGTAATTTACACATCTGCTCTTAAAACAAATATTTCTTGTTTTGGAGCTAAGAGGCTAACGTTGAAAACAAACACTCAAAGTTGATAGCCACGTAAACCTTTTCCTTAGTTGGGGCAGACTTATCAATGAGGTCTAGGACACAGTATGACTTATTGTGAGCTATAGAGTCTGCAATACCTAATAAAGGGGAGGATGTGGTCTGAATGAGTTTGAGTTATAAGAAGTTTGGGTATTTATGAAAAAGATTTGGGCAACCAAATGACTTGTAGTGTTTGTTAGCTACATGTAACCAGCACTAAGCTAAAGAGCCAAATGTAATATCCAAATATGTCTTGGCTGATTGACTACATCTACAAGCAGAAAACTGTGATTTTTTTCCTGAACTACTCCTTAAAAGTTGTCCAAAAGTTTTTGTTGCAGGATGCCACTAAGAAAGCCATTTTGATTTAAGTTTGGTTATTAAGAGAACCATCTTTGTAAAAGACCTGTGAGTGTGAAGTACTTCTTAATGTATAAAGAATCTTCACGTAATGGAAGGGGAATGTAGCCTTTATATCATGTAAACCTTTAAAGCAAAAGCATTTCTAAAAATTTAACATTTAACAAAAACTAGTTATAGAGGAAAATCATTATTTATGCAGAATCTGCTCTTTATACTAAGAAAGACACTTTGATGAGCATAAGTATTTGAAATAGTTAATGGAACATTATTTTTTCTTAGCAAAGCTAAAACAGACTTACATATGTTGTATGTAATAAACTTTACCCTTTAATTTAAGAAAATGTTCCCTTTACATCGTTTTGAGCTTTCAGTCATAATTTTTCTTTACCATTAAGTACTTCCTCACTGATATATGACCCTATAGTTAAACTGGCACTGAAGGTGCTTTAAAAATATAGGGCTGCCAGAAGGATTATTTTAATAGTTGATTATTAATGTGAACTAATTGCCATATATTTGATTAATCAGCCCAGTAGTGGCCTAAAATTTGAAGAGCTGTAGCAAAAAAAAAGTAATAACAAATAAAAGTACAAAATTAATTTAATCGAAACAAAAATACAATTCTCCCATATTTCTAGATACACTTGCCTGTACAGACTATAAAATCTGTTATCTGTCGAGATATAATTTAAGATATAACTAGTGTCTTTGAGCTGAAAAATCAAGAATTCTGATAGTGTTTCATTGTGTGGCTAATGATTAGGAAAAAATACACTTACCATAAAAAAATCCATGTTTTATGTTGTTTTTAGAATATTAGAATGTATACTCTAAAACAAGGCAGGCTATGGAATGTTTTCCTCAGAGCAAGGATAAGTACTTTTGAAATATTCAGATTAACTTGGATATTCACTTAAAATCACAGGAAAATTACACATAATTCTAAATATCATGTAATACTTAATTCATTCATTTTAGTTGCTCATTTACAAGTTACAACTGCAACACAGCTCACTGTTAAATTAGAACTAACTCCAGTCCCCCAAACACAATGAAATGCAAATGAAACACATATCCATGGCGGCTCCCACACCTACCTTGCTCGTTACAGTACTATGGACTTTTCAGTTTGATCCAAACTAATTTAGCAGATGTGCCAAAGTCCGACAGACCAGAAGAGATGGTCCCAGTCCAGATCATACTTAACCATGTTTCATTGTTGTACAGTGTGAAAACATATTTTTAAAGGTTCAAACTTTAAGACCAAATGCAGGAAATTGAGGCAGGCTATCGTCAGCCATTAAACATCAGAGAAAGAAAAAAAACACTGAAAAATAATCTGCTGCAGCACAGGGAGAATGGAAAAAATGAAGGCTGGGTCCCAAACTGCATACTACCACACTAATTAGTAAAAGCAAAAAGTATTACGCAACCATTAGAAATGTGTTTATTATTGCAGCATGTATATTTAAGTGAGTGGTTGAAGTATTTCATTGTTCGTTAGTCCTAACAATACTCGTCATTACGATGATGTGTATTTTTATATATCAACAGGATGTTTAATGAATAAATGAATCACTCACTACACTCACTCATAGACACAACATGAAGTTCCAGACAAAAACGCACGCCATATGATATGCTTTTGGGGAATAAAGAGAAAAATGACAGAATAAAGACTAGAAACCTTTATACCTGCAGAGAGTAAGTCATGCAGGTTTTTGTTTATTTGTTATATGTGCTATTTGTCATTGTGAACAATGAAATGTGACTACTGCATTTAACTCTTCACATGTGCACAAGTGGAGCAGCAGGCAGCTATCAACAGCGCCCGAGGATCAGTGCAGGGAGACGATCCCTTCTTAATGGTTCCTCAGTGGTACCCAGGCCAGGACTTGAACCTTCTGTTCACATGGGCAATGTCTTAACCACTAGACTACCACTGCCCATGCCTGCAATCATGCCATGCCATCTACCAGTAAGTGTCTGTAAACAAAAAAAAAATTCACAAAAACAAAAAAAAAAAGAATTTTTATAGTATTTTATTTTCACTACTGAGATCTTTAGTTACAGACAATTTTTTTAGCCCACTTAGACTTTTGCATATTTCTCGATGTTCTTTGGTTATGCCACCTTGTGTCAGATCACATTGCCATCCTAAGAAGAAGGCTCTTTTGACTTGCTCCATTGAGTGAGAGTGCCTTGACCTTTAAAGGTTAACCTTAGTCCCTGCCTCTGAAGGGCACTTAGGTAGGAGGTTTACTTCATTGGGTGTCAACACAGCATCTGTCATCAGCTCTTTTGTTTGCAGTGAGAGTTCAGGAGATCACTGATTTTGGCTTTTCAGCAGCCCTATTTCCAGTGGTGTTGTGGAGTAAACAGACAGCCAAAGTTCAAACAAAGACTTGAGATACCAAAGCTTATCATTTCAGTTTCCCCCTTCTTTAGGCAGACAATACATCTCTCCTGCTCTTTTGTTTTGAGTGGATCTGCTGACATTTGGTGACACCGGAGACACAATGTGAATTTCTGTAGAATCTGATCCGTGGGTTTGGAATGTATAGAAAAAACTAAACATGACCGTGATATGTACAAACCACGTAGAGACAGAATGTTTCATTTTTTTATGAACAGAACAATACTGGAGTAACATAAACATTGGCACAGTGTTTTTTGTTTTGTTTTTCTGCAATAAATAGAGCTAATTGTCAATCCAGCAATGGGAAATGTGTGTAGAGGGGGTTTAAGCAGCAGTAGGGCTGCACAAATAGCTAAAATACCAGACTGTGATTATATTACTATGGGACTGCTGTAAACCTTCCAATATGCTTAAACACATTAGATAGCTCATGATGTGACAGTTAAAAGGAAAGGTCACTAATTTTGCAAAATACATGCATGATTAAATCATAAAAATGTCAAAGTGATTAAGAGTGGTCTGGTGTGAAATGCTCAGAATTGTTCTCAGTGGTGGTTATACAAAATTAGACAGTTTAACATGTTGGGCAAAATAACACATGCACTGATGACTGCCTGTAATTTTCTGCAAAATGGGTCATTTCTTATCAAACCAATCTAAAATATTACATTTTTCAAATTCAAACTGAATAATGCAGAAATTTTGAAAAAGGATTTTCCCTTAATTATTTTAATCAAATTGTATATGTTTGTGGGGTCATGTGAATCCCTAACTCTGATTGGATTGCTCACAGCACACACAAAAATATTTTCAGTGGTTCATTTGCATATTGTGAAATCAGCATTTTAAAGCTCAGTCACAATACCATATTGTGTAAACCTGTATTGTTCATAAAGGTCCACTGCATGTTACATGTCACATGATGTATAAGGTGATGTTGGCGAGTGTGGACGTGTCTTCAAGGAGAGGTCTGAATTACACCGTAAAGTAATTTTAAAAGTTTTATTTAACAGAGAGAGAGAG
>JBBPDA010000105.1:6481892-6500150 GCA_037974385.1 Arnoldichthys spilopterus
TCAGCTTAATCTGCTTTATTCTGCCTTATTCAGTTGTATAGCGCTACTGTGTCGACCATATACTGCTTTTTTGTGTAGCTAAACTGCTTTTACTTACTCCCTCTAGCTCATTCTGCCTCTTAACGCCCTTTTCGTCCTTATGTTGCTTTCTCCATACTAGTTCTGCTTTTCTGCATGTTCTGCTGTCTTGTTACATTACATCCTCGTTCAGTCTCTCAGTTTTTTTTTTTACAATATTTTCTCGTACATATTCCCACAGATGACCTAGTGAATAAAGCTGTGTGCTGAGGTGAAGCTGGTTAGACTGTATTTAGAGTATTACGTTATTTTCTTAAATGTACCCCTAGGCCTTTGACATCTTTCTCCAACATTATATTAGATTGCAATGAATAAAAAAATAGGCCATAACAAGTCCATAACGTTTTTCACAAGATGAAGTGCTATTTCTTTTCACATTTGCAGAAAGATGTTCCTAAAACAGGCCCTTACATTTTAGAAAAAAGTCAGCGTTGTGCTGAGTTCAAAGCAAATACCAAACCATGTTCTGTCATGTTCACCTGGTGAAGGTAGCCACTGCCTTGCATCAGCTTGTCTTGCAGTGTGACTGAAGCTGTAATAACTCCATAATAAGTCATTGATTAACACAGCCCAAAATCAATGCCTAAACTTCCATCTTTATGCTTATGTTTTGCTTGCATGAGTGGAAATCCTATAGGAGATCCTACATTTCTATATATCTGATATCTTATACTACTGTCTATGTATACCAGTGGGTGGCTTTAAGTATTCATGCTGGTTGACCCTGTTGTTCATCAATATTTCTTTCTCCCTGTAGAAATAAACCAGAGGCAGTGGAAGTCACATTTGCTGGTAAGGGCCCCAAATGCTGATTGTGCTGACTGGATGATTTGATGTTTCTAGTGATAAAATTATATTGTTTATTATTTACAGTGTTTCTTTTGTTTTTATTTTTATGTTGTAATTTGGTCATGTGACATTGTATTTTTGTGTGTATGTGCTTCAGACTTTGATGGCGTCCTCTACCACATTTCAAACCCTAATGGGGACAAGACCAAAGTGATGGTCAGCATCTCACTCAAATTCTACAAGGAGCTGCAGGAACATGGAACTGATGAGGTACACACCCCTGCGACACAGCACCCCATGCATAGTGCACTGCTGTGGGGAAGTATGCAAGGCACATGTCTGCACAGATGCAGTCCTTAATGCTATGAAAGATTTTTGTTTGGTTTTCTCAGAATGCAACAGTTGCCAGGAGATGTTTCAGGATATCATTAGTACATGTTCAAATGAAGCTATTTGTGTTGAACAGAAGCAGAAATGTGCAAGTTTCTAATCTCGGATCTCGGACTCAGGATGCAGAGTTTGTGTTAGATCTAATCATCACCATTTAAGGAAGAGTGAGCCTGCTGTGGTCACCGCCTGAGTACAGGAAGTGCTGTATGATTCTCTCTGATGACCCCTAGTGACAGAAGTATCTATAGTGTAGGGTTTTATCCGAAATGGCTTCATGCTATCTATGTAGTGTGCCTTGTAGATTTTGAATTTCTGCCTTCTGCTCCAAATAATAGTGTTTGTCCAGTATAAAATTGCGCATGCATGTCTGAAAGCCAAATAAATATTTATTATGCATTTTTAGAGACTGGTGTTGCAGGTACCAGTATTTTAATTTATACCTAGTGCCCTATGTAGGGAGTATTGAGCCATTTGAGATTCAGCCACAGATTCCTTTTATAGAAATCGCTATGCAAAAAGAGGAAATATTCTAGGTAAAGACTCTATTTACATTTACATTTACATTTATTCATTTGGCTGATGCTTTTATCCAAAGCTATTTAGATCACTGTACATGCACAGCTAGGCTAGATGCATAGCTGTGCATGTACAAATGGAGCTGTATGCAAACGTTTGGGCAGATCTGGTCATATGATAGGCTTTGTAGATTTTCTAAGTACGAATGTACAATTTAGAGAGAGAACATCATTCTACACATTTAAGTGCACAGTAACGTTTATATTTGCTAAATTTAACTTCTTGGGGAAAACCAAGCAAATGATTAAAAATTGTGTACTAAAATGTTCAGTATGATTCAAAACTATTAGTTATAGTTAATTGCACATTGCTGTAATTATTGTTGCTTACATTAGCATATTGCCTTGCTTTGTAAATTCCTTTTTGACTGGCAGATATTCAAAGCCTGTTCGCCATGAAAGCTAAAATGCATTCTGTTACAATAAAAAAAAAACCAGTATAATAATCAACTCTAACTGCAACTAATGTCCAATTTTCATTTTCAGCTCTTGAAGAGGGTTTATGGGAATTTCCTTGTGCCACCAGAGTCAGGTATGTCCGCTTGCTTTGTTGACACTGCAGGATACAGGATGTTAAAAATGTAACATAAACACTGCATGTAGTGTTAATATTATAAATGTTTTATGTTTGATGTCCTGTGCATGCTAAGTAAGCAAGTAATTAAATAAAAATGTATTTGTATAACACTTTTGTTTTTACAGACAAGCCACAAAGTGCTTTACATGAGCATTATACACCATAGAGAGAAAAGCATAGAAGATGAATTGTCCACTCAAGCCACGTGTTTAAAAAGTATAAACTAAAAGGCTAAAGTAAAATGAGGGCCCACTAAATTAACTTCTGCAGTTTCTTCTCTGTGGGTATATCATTATGTTGTTTGTATGTCTTATTCAAGGCTACAACGTGTCGTTGCTATTCGATCTGGAAACTCTTCCAGCGAACAAGGAAGACATTATTCACCAGGCGGGCATGTTGAAGAGGAACTGTTTTGCATCTGTTTTCGAGAAGTATTTCAAGTTCCAGGAGGAGGGCAAAGAGGGAGAGAAGAGGGCTGTGGTCCACTACCGTGATGATGAATCCATGTAGGCTCTGTTGCATTGTCAAAGCAAAGTGTATATTTATAGTTGTCACTTCTAATATGTTGTATTTTGTCCTGCTTTATCTTCACTGAAACGTTCATTGTTCTAGGTTGGTTATCTAAAAATTTGTGAAAAAGTGAACATACACAATTTTCCACTCGCCCCAGATATATTCAGTCATCATGTTTCAAATTGGTGAAATTTTATTTCTTAATTTGGAACAGGAGCCTTGAGGCTAATGTTGCAAACCGACACTAGAACTCAAATCCTTTCTGTAAATGCATCTCAAACAACTTCCTCATACCTCATGCAGGTCATCATTATGGTGGCACAAACTTTTTGAACACATTAGACAATAGGGACAATACCACCTCCTTATATGTGCTTTGGGATGACCAGCTCACGTGTTGTCTGAAATTCAGTGAAATTGCTTTATGGCTATCCTTAAGCACATCGAAATGTTGGCATCAAGTTAATAAACCCCTTGATGCTTGAGCAGGTTGAAAGAAGGTTTGGTGATTGTTTTTGTGGTTACAGTTTAGGTAAACAGTGACTTCTAGTGTTTGTTCGTAGCAGAATTTCAGCAAACTAAAGAAGCAAAGTCTGCACACCAACTGTATTTTTACTGGTTATTTACTTTTAGGGAAAGGGAAAAACTGTAAATCATATTGGTGCAAATACCAGAATGTGCAAAACTGGCTTTTCTTATGGCCTTTTGTTGCGTATATCCTCAAAGGGGCGTCGACATGTCGGGTCAAAGTGTATTTTGGTTTTTGTTTCACAGGTATGTGGAGGCAAAAAAAGACAGAGTGACTGTGGTTTTCAGCACCGTCTTCAAGGACGATGACGATGTCATCATCGGGAAAGTGTTTATGCAGGTCAGAATGGCGTTCTTTTATAGATTTTAGCTATTAAAGAAATGATCTACGTTGGTCGATAAGATTTTGAGGTGTGTGTGTGTACACCAAATCCCTAGAATCATTTAGAATCCATTATTTATAAAGTTTAAAAAGTATCTTGGGCATCCTAATTTTCCTTGCTTTTTTCACATCCAAATATGAAATCTGCTTGTTTTGAATTCATTGTTTGTGTTCTCAGAACGAAACACATTTACATATTATTGCCTATTATAGCCTTCAGTGTTTTAGCCCTACCTGTTCATGCTATAAAGAGTGTTTGAGCTCAGACAGCTTTTTAAAATTGAGACAGTCAGAAAAGATATTTATCATTAAATAAATTGTATAATTAAAATGTTAATTTTACAGGAAAAGGAAAAAAAGTTATCAAGTAAAAAAGAGACAGTTTAGCCCATTTGGAAAAAATTGACTTCATAAGTGGAGTTCGTCTGAAGAAATTAAGAATTCGGGCCCTTTATTGTGGTTAAATACATAAGGACATAACTAATAGAAATTCATTTACTCTGGACAGAATCAAAATTTAGACACTTGCTCAGTCTGATGAAATCAGAACAAAGTTCTACAAATGATTTGTACAATCTTGAATATACCAATTTTCTTTTCGGTTTCAGGAGTTTAAAGAGGGGCGTCGAGCGAGTCACACAGCCCCACAGGTGCTTTTCAGTCACCGAGAGCCTCCTCTGGAACTGAAGGACACTGATGCTGCTGTGGGCGACAACATCGGCTACATCACATTCGGTATACACCCTTAAATGTTCAGAAGTCTGTACTTTTAGAACACCCACAAAACATGTAATTTGTAACCTGTAATAAGGGATGCCAAGTTTCACACAACTGTACATCCATCAGTCTTTAGTGTGTAATTTTTGTGCATGCTGCTGATGCTTAATAGCATGTTCTTTACAAAGCTGAAAGTCACATTTTAAGTTCCCACTGATTGATTGTCTTTGAGTGCAGTAAATTTTGTATTTTCAGACCAAGTTGGTGGTGGCTAAGGGCTACATGTAGCATGAAGGCATGTGTTTGATGTAGGTTGTATGGCCAGCCTTATTGTTTACATCAAACAAATTAAATTAAGATTACTGCATTATGTACATTCTGTTTCAGTGACCATTGCAGGAAAGGAAAGAAATTAAACCTGAATCCAATGTTTGGTTGTATTTTATTGTTGACACAACGTCTCACTAAACTAACTTGTTAAGCTAACTAGAAGTTGGCTAAGTTGGTTTATAAACTTGAAATGCACTGAATACTTCACCTTTAACTTCCTTGACTCAACTGTTGTTCAGAGTATAGTTTGGTTCACAGTGGTCAACTGTTTTGCTGTGGTACCACGTTCTAGTCTCTCATTTTGAGGAGGTAATTACGCTAATTTTAAGAGCACATGTTCTTCTTTTACAGTCCTTTTTCCCCGTCACACCAATGCAAATGCCAGAGACAACACCATCAATCTCATCCACACCTTCAGGGACTACCTGCACTACCACATCAAGTGCTCCAAGGTAAAAGAATAATTCTCTAAAGTGCCCTTTAATACTTTGCTTACATCTAGCTTTAAAAATGCTTTTAATTAATAAGGATGCTTTCTTTGTTGGGTTGAAAAAAATGCAAGAAAACTGAAAAAAGGTGATTGGGAATCATGGCATATCCCTCATTTAGCTTATCTGCACTTAACACTCAAATCTTTGAGTGTTTAAGCCAGTTTTAGGGCAAAATATTCCCATTTCCAAGAAAGTTGGGGGGGGGAATTCTAGTGTTTCCGCTGATCAACTTAATGGAAATATAAACTTCGCCACCGCAACACACTCAAACCGTTGGGACGAAGGCATGTTTACCACTGTCTTGCAACACCTTTCTTTTTAATTTTTACTGTTTAATCATTCAAGAACTAAGGAAAAACTAACTATTGCAGTTGTGCAAGTGAAATGTTTGCCAATTTTTGCTTCATACAAGACTTCAGCTGCTCAGCAGTCTGTGGTGGGTGTCTGTTTCTCCTCATGTATTTCCATGCATTTTCAATAGGTGACAGATCTGGACTGCTGGCAGGCCAGTCAAGTACACTCTTATAGCACATGCAGTATGAGGCCTGGCATTGTTTTGCTAGAATAACCATATCCTAGGGAAAGTTGCTGTCTTGATGGCAGAATATGGCAGAATTTAAAATCCTAAAAAATGCCTTGTGTTAATAGAATCTTCACATTCGTGCTGCGAACAAAATGTTGCAAAGCATGTACCATGACCAATGTCACACCTTTCACTGATGATTGATGGCCCATTTCGTTTTTGACACTGAGCTCGAAGTCCCGAAAAAAGGCTGATGCGTACACTCATCTGAGCACAACACACATTTCCACTGTCTTTTACTCCATCTGAGAGGAGTTTGGGTCCTCAAAACTGGTGGTGTTTCTGTATAAAATTGAGGTTTGGCTTTCCCATTGTGAAAAGCTTCAAAAGCCAAGGAAAACTTATATTGCGACTGTGTTGCTGTGTCAAGGACATTTCTCATCTGCAAAAGCATCCTCCTGTGAGCGTTGCTTTGGTGCAGCCTTTGCCTGAGCGACCTGAGTGAACTCACTATATTCTGTGTGTTTATGATTTTTGGTGTTGTATCAAATTGAAAGTAGTGAATGCAGCTCTGTCACGGAAAATCTGGTGTTGCAGACTTTACTTGTTGGTTTACTTGTGGCTGTTGGTTTACTTTTGTTTTCCAATGTAAAACCTGTTCACTCTGTTGACAGTTTAACAGTGTCCTGCCACAAATTGGGCACCCACGTGTTGACTGACATAAAACAAATGATCGGGCTTAGGCTCGTTCATGCTTGAGCCAATCCCGATCAGTTTAAAATGCTGTGATCAGTTTATGAGAGATGCTAATCATTGCATTTTGTTTTTATTTACATTTGACCCTGTGTTCAAGCATTTTTGGAATTGGGTTGCTAAAATCAAAACAAGATTTTGTGAAGCTGTGACGTCTTTCGATTTTGAGATATGATCGCAATGAATTGCACATCTGGCTTGTGGTCATACCACAAATAGTAAAGTCTCTTTACTCTAGATTTGTTTTCTGATGAAGTGTAGTCTGTTCACTCCCCCTCTGTCACGCCATATGTGTTTTCAGGCCTACATTCATACACGCATGAGGGCCAAGACCTCAGATTTCCTGAAGGTGCTGAACAGAGCAAGACCTGACGCTGAGAAAAAAGAGATGAAGACTATCTCGTAAGTGCTGCTGGCCACATTCACCGTCATGTTCCCCTCATAAACTGCATATTGCATGACCCTTTGAGTGTTTATACAAGTCAATCATATAATATATTGTTTTAAAATCATCTTTTTATAAAAGATTTGAGTTGAATCTCTTTAAATATGAACTAGGGATTGTATCCAAAAAGGTTTTTTAGTAGAAACACATTATGATTCATGCAGATCAATTTGCATGAATAGATAAATACTGTTCAGATGGAATTCGATGTCAATGGGCTGGGGTGGGGGTACTGTAATTTTAGCACACAACAAATTTAGGATTGTTTGGCACAGTGTTAAAAATCGTGACGTAAATAGATATGACCAATGGGATTGGCTACTTTTCCAATGCACTGCCTTTCCTCAAAAATAGAGTAGGAAAATAGAATCTTTCTTGCCGTTTTCACTAATTGCAGGGTCATTAGCTTGGGAATGTATAGCCAACTGTCAACATCAGCACATAAAACCTTTTCTTAAATTCAGACGTGGTTTAATGTTCAAAGTTTACACTTGAGGTAGTGCATAGACCACAGAGAACACAATTACACATGTTGGCTTTTACCTACATTGTAATAAAAACACATTTTTCACAAAGTGTAGTATTTTTCAGGCTGTTGGCCCAAATGTCAATTTTTAGGGATAAATATAACTTGTTTAGTAAAAAGTTTATAAAATTGGGTAAATATTGCCTGGAATTATTGCTGCATGTTGTTTTATACCAGAATGTGTCCTGACATGGAAGTACACAGTCCTTATTAAATAAATTATTGGCATAGCAGATGCAGATTTAGCTAAAATGAGTAAGAACCCCACCTCCCCATGTAAAACTAAAACACATTTGAGTAGTGCCATAGAAGACATATTTTATACATTTTATTTCAAACTGTGTCAGTTAATTTATATTTGTATAGTAAAAAGCACACACACAGCTGCTACACCACACCTTCTGTTGGTTAAACCTGTTTTAGTCTGACTTGGCCCTGCATTGGGCCATGTACAGTCTTACATTATGCCTTCATTTGCTTGTCCTGATCTCGCAGTACCACGTCCCTGACTCTGTTTGTCCTATCCCTCATTTTAAAATCTGGAAGGGTTTGTTAATTAGCTGGTGTATGGGAGCTTGGAAAACACAAAAGTAATTCAGTGCAGGACTACCCCTGAATAGGCAAATATTGCATTAGCCTATTAAAACATTAATGCATTTATTCATTGAAGGAGTTGTGGGAAATGTAAGTGAGGTCTCTTCGTGACATGGTATATTGCCTTATAATGACCTGACTGCAGAGTTCATTTTATTAGAGTATAGTCTTTATTTCCCAAAAGGTAGTTACAAATGTATAAATGCATTCAAGAAATTCTTCTTAGCTGTATGGGTAATCGGAATTGGTCACATTCGTAACCAGAGAAAGTTGTTTAGACACTTTCCATCACAGTCAGTGATGTAATTGCAACACTAACACTTCACAAACACTTTTCCTTTTGGGAGCCAGTTTTTCAAAGACCGAAAGCATTTGCATTAAAAGATCTGATAAATCTGACCATCCGTGTTGTGTAGATCTATTAGCACTTCAAGGTGCTTATTTGGCGTGATAGCAGCTTAACATGGCAAATACAAAATAGGAGATTCGTGTCTCTAGGTGGGTGCGTTTCCTCATTGGAATCCCCTGAAGTAAGCTTCACAATAATTTATCCAAAGATTTGTTTGGTGCACAACCCTAGCTTATTACAACACATTTGTAGAGTAGCTAAAGCACATGCTAAAGTTTTTGAGGCGGTCATATAGCACAAAGCAATGCAGTACCTTAAGTTTGTAGTAGAGCTACTTTACAACAAAGTGGCTTACTTGCTTCCTTAATGACTAGGCAAAGATCACCACCGTTGTTTAGGTAAAGGTGGCCATTAGCAAAGCAGAGATATAATTAGTAATTTAAGACCCCAAATAAGTACTAAGATGCTTAGAATTACAAGCTAAGCATGTGGAGTCATCTGGACATATTTAAAGACGTTTTACCTGAGAACCCTACAAACTAGCATTTACAGAGAAAACAAGGGTAATGACAATAGATTAGTATAGTATACCAATGGTGTGCTAGTGTGTACATATCTCACATTCATGGTCCTAATCCAAGAAACCACGTCCATTTATCTGATTCTTTGGAACACCTAATTAACTGCTTTTTCTTGATCTGTAAGCATGACAATGATATTTCTGGTTTTTTCAAGTTGTGAACGCCCATCAGTTCTACATTTCACAAGAGAATACTAACATACCAAGAAGAGTGCTGTGGTTTTCTATATTGTTTGATGTCTGTCAAAACAAACCACAGCAAAACCAATCCATCACATTGGTGAATTGCAGAGGCCACCCTAGTAGGCCTGTCTTGGTTATGAAATTTTAGCAGACCTTTAACTGTCAAAAATAATTGATCTTCTAATTGTCTTCATTTTATTCAGTTTTAAATGTATAAGCCTAAAGCATTTGAATTGGCTTATCCTGTTATTTAGTCACATAGAATAATCTATAACCAACCAGCACTTATATTTTTCTCTTAAGAGTGTGAACAAAACATGCATGCTAAAAAAAAAACTTGGCTCCATAGAAAATGAATTAACAAACATTCCCCTGAACATGTTCTAGCATCCAAGCAGTTCACCTTGTTCTTGAGACCCATATCTTTTATTTACATTTAATGCAGTCTTTAATGCAGGTAAGGCATGTTCCTGTCATCCCTGATTGCATATCTCTTCTGACAAGATAAACTTCTTTCACAAACAAGATATTCTTTTTACACATTTCATAATGTTCCCTTTCTACACATCTTACAGCAACTTTTTAATTCATCTCATGTATCTTGTGACCTATTTGATTTGGCTGAAATGTTTGAGAGTTGAATTCCTCTCAGCCAATGTCCACAAAGGTGTGATTGTTTGTCTACGCCTTCCACAGAAACTTACCTTTGAGGGTTTTCTTTCTGTAACACTGATAACAAGTGCTATAAATTTCTCAAAACATGTTTGAAATGTGATTCTTTAGTTTTGCTTTGGAGATACGAGGCTAATGTTGCTAACAAGCCATGGAAGCTTATACCTATATATTAGTTAGCATCATGTACAGTGCCTGTCTGTTTGACCAATAAGTAAGCTTATGTCTACAATTTCAGAATATTGTTTGTAAAAATGTACTTGCCACTGCTGAAAACGAAGGCAGCAGCCATCTTGGATTATCTATGTACTTTTGTCCAATATCCATATTTGTAATAAACCTGGTAAATTGTTTGTGATTTACATTGAACAAATATCTACATATTTAAAGGGACAATTGCAATTTAGGCTGTTTGCTGAGTGAATATAGAGGGAGAAATGTTTTGTTACCTATAGAGGATGCTAACTTGGTAGCAATGGTCTTATAGTTTTTGTCATAGTATCACCCACACACCCCCCACCTATTGATATTTGTTTGACAGTCATATGCTTTACGAATCCACAAGAAACTTGGCGTGAGTGTAGCCCCGACATAGCTGATACAGAATAAGTGTCATCCAGTGAAAAATGTCATCGCACAATTCTAGCGCTTCACTAGCCTATATCTTCTGACAAAGGTTCAAATTTCACAAAACTTGACACGCTGCATCACTTTCACATTCTTTTGGCGAATGCCAAATTTTGTGAAATTTAGTTTCTAGGTGAATGCTACTGAAACATTCCAATATCTCAAAACGATTACACAGTATGGTATACACAATATGGTACATCTAATTTTCACTTAAATCATCAAAAACCAGGGTAAGCGCTCAATACACTTTTTGCCCTGGGCTGTTATTTATACGTGAACATGCCTATTGGTAATTTAGACGTGCACTATGCTAATTGATGGACCTACGAGGCTAATAAGTAATGGAAAGCTTAAATAACTGCCAAACTACAGAATTAAGTTCTGAGCAGCAGACAGGTCATGGGTGACATTTGGGGTAACTTTATGAACCATAATACTGACCATGTACGTTGCTTTTTTAGGGGAAAGACCTTTTCGCGCTGAAGGACTCTACGCCTGACCTACTCAGATGAAGACGGTTTAACCCATCACCTTCTTGGACAGAAGAGGAGGTCTTCAGTCATTGTCGAATTTTTTTTTTTTTTTTAATTGTTTTTTTTTTAAAAAGGGCGTTTCTTCCCTGGAGCATATCAAACCATATATTAAAATAAAAAATATATAGATATATCTGTATAAAATGAACATTTTGATACGAAATCTTTTACTCTGGATATTTGTTACTGTCTTACCACTGACCCTGCTTGCACATTTTCAAACTGCCTTTTGCATTTTTCACTTTCAACACTTCCCTCCCCTTTTCTTTCATGTCCATCATTACTGTTGTCAGTAGGTACAACAAAACAAATAAAATGACTTGTGTCAGAAATATGCCATGTGGAGTGTTTCCAGAGAACCACAAACATTCTGTTCTTACTTGCCAAATAGTGGCCTGTCTCTGGTTGCTGCTATGTGCTATATAATTAGTCAAGCCACCCACCTGAGATGGATCATAACTACCACATGTCACATATACTCTTGTTTAAATTCTAAGGAAAATATCAGTTTGCTGCTCTCATGCCTGAAGTAGCCTCACAATCCTTACTCTTCTCACATGCCTAAGAACTTCTGTTCTGAGGTCACTAGTGTAATGTTTGTAATGAAATGTGGAATTGGGACTGACTGGAAGATCATGTGTATAAGAAATTTCTCTCTTTTCACATCTCTAAAAGGGTCCTTTGCGATTAACTGATTATTTTTGACCAAAGTTTGTTTTTTTTATTGATCCGTGATGTCATACACATTTCATTTGCTAACTTGCACTTTTGAGTGTCATTCTTTCACTGTTTTCAACAAAAACAAAATGTTTTGGGAGAAGGCTACCAGTTGTGTAGCAACATTCTTGTTGAGTTCTGTAGTGTTCCTTGAAAGTTGGTGAACCCTTTAGAAATTCCTGCCTAAATCTCTGCATAAATAAGACCAAAAACATAACGTTTTAGCACAAATTTGAAAAGTAGGTAACACATTTTAACAAATGATACAACAATATTATGCTTGGTCATTTATTTAATGAGAAAAATTATCTTTATGATGTATCTAAATGGCTAAAATATGTGAACCTATAGGATTAGCAGTTAACTTAAAGGTTAGTCAGGTGTTGATCAATGGAATTATATTCAGGTGCAAATGGGCACCCGGTTTAATTTTAATAATCGATCAAAGTCTGATCTTCACAACACCTTTACAGTCAGATTGTGTACAAAGGATAAACTTTAAGACCATCATCATCGTCCACAGAAGGAACAGCAAAGATGACTCAGATCAATGCATTAGCAGGCCATGAAGTCACAAAGAAACTCAAGGTAAATTCTTAGTGTGTAAAGGCCCATCATATATAAATGTTCATGACTCCACCATAAGGAAAACACTGAACAACAATGTGTGCATGGCAGGGTTGCAAGGAGTGTAGTTTGTTAAGGAATTTTGTTGAGGGGTACTTTTGAGTATTTTGGGTACCCATTTGTCACTGTGAACACACTCAGTCACACAAAGTGCACCACAATGAAATGTGACCTCTAACCCAACACACATGCACACGTGGAGTAGCAAGCAGCTATGTCAATTGCCCAGGGAGCAGCATAGCAGAATGGTACCTTGCTCAAGGGTACCTCAGTGGTACCCAGGTCAGGACTTGAACCTGATACCTTCTGTTCACAAGGCAAGGTCTTAACCACTAGGAAACCACTGACCCCCATGATAGTTCCTGTTATGGAGAATTTAATGTCCAAAACGTTTTCATATATGTGAATGTGGTACAAACACTTCTTTTTAACACTGAATAAGCAGTGTAATCAAAACTTTAACCTGCCATACATGTTGTCAAGCTTCTTTGTTCCCCTATTATTATTTTTTCTTTTTGTGTGTTTGTATTGAAGTTTACTACATATTTGGCATGTGGCATATAATTTGGCAAATAAAAGGTGTCAAATAAGGAAGGAAAAAAATCAGGATAAAGCAGGACAAGTTCGTGATAGTATGTTCTTTTATTATCTATTTATTATCTCATTGTACAAGAGCTTCAGTACAATGCTATTATATTTTCAGAATCATTTCATGTGAACATAAAATGTGTAGAGGTCTCCTGGGCTCAAACCATTGTATTAGACCATTTTCATCTCAGGTGGGTGCAGCCTGTTTTTTACTGCCTTTTGGGGCCTGTGGGACAAAACATTTGTATGGTCAGAAAATCATCTATTTTTCTCCTTATTAAAAGATCTTGGTGCAGATTATTAATGTCATGCATGGCAAATCCTAAATATTTATTAATAACTGACCAACAACAGGTTTGACCTGCGTTATCATGCTGCATGCTAATAAAGGCACATTTAGCTGGTGATGAAGAAACTTCAGTATTCATTTTTGCCAACTTACCATCACCCTGAAAAGCCTGTTCTAAGGAAAACTCCGCCCTGCTGAAAGAATAGAGAACAGACACCTGTTTTAATTACATTAGCAACTCAAAACAGTCAAAATGCATAGGCATATGCCTCTTTAATCTCTCTCTTAATCCCCTCCATGTTTCTTAAAATGTTCTAATGACACCCAATTAAACCCTTAAAACAATCTCCTTAGCCTGACCCATCATCAATTCCTCCCAAAAGCTGGCGGTAGCCATCAATCTCAGCCTCCAGCTTCATCTTGATGTTGAGCAGGGCCTGGTACTCTTCAGACTGTCGTTCCACCTGTTCTCGCACTTTGCTCAGCTCAGCCCCAAGCTGCTGGAGGATCCGGTTCAGACGGGCCATTTCCTTCATGTAACGACCATCCGTGTCCTTCAGGGTATCTTCCAAAGAAAGGATCTGACCAAGACAGATATATCAAAACAGTCTATATGACAGCATCCTCAAAAACAAAGGCACAGACAAACACACACAGACATATAGTCTGCTACTGCAGACTGAAACTTTTTTATGCATTTTATTTTTAAGAAAAAAGCCAAATATCAGGTCTATACAGAAACACCACTGAGATCTCTTCTTCTGTTCATCTCAGATGGACAGAAAGACAGTGGAACCATGTGCTGTGGTCAATACTTCAGCTTGTTTTTGGTAAAAAATATACTCTGAGGTCTCTGTGCCAAAGAAAAAATGAATCAGCGAAAGGTGCAAAAGCCAACATCTGTCATGTTGTGGGAGGGGCATCAGTGCCAACAGCATGGGGATGAAGGTCCCATTGATTTGAAGGTGTAACTTTAGAGAAACATATTCTGTCATCAAGGCAGCATCTTTTCCCAGGAAGTCCATAATTATTTTAGCAAGACTCCTGGCCTAATTCTGCATGCACTTCAACAGCATGGCTTTAAAGACGGAGTGTGTGTGCTTAATGCCTAAATAGGGATGATGTAATTTGATAACATGATAACATGCCCAACACCTCTACAAGTTCACAAGAGAAGTTGCGAGACTGTGTCTGATATATTCATATGACAATATGTAATATAGGTAAGATTTTACAGTAAAAATGTACTTGACAATTTAACCTGAATGTTTTGTTAACAAATATGACTTATATGTTAAATATGTTCCATATCATTGTTACATCTACTCCACTCCAGTAATGAGGTAGGTTGTAGCAACAGAAATTTAACGCATTTTGGGTACAAGTACATTTCTACACATCTGTGAATTGAAGTAAGTAAGTTACCGTGCTCTGCAAAGCCTGAATGTCAATTTCTCGCAACTGTTTTTGTCGGCGAAGTTCATTGAGCTCCGTCCTGCTGGTCTGTAGGGACTCAGTGTTCCTCGCCACCTCCACTTTAATGTTTTCGAACTGTTAAAAGATGAAAGCAGCATCAGAAAGTGCTGAAAACTGTGAGCTAGCATTGGGAGACAGATGCTCTTCACTGGTTTACCTTGGTTTTGTACCACTCGTTGGTTTCCTCACGGTTCTTCACGGCCACCTTTTCATATTGTCCGCGGACCTTGTTGATAGTGTCGCTCAGATTGGACTGAGAGGAATCCACCTCCACAGTTACGTTGGAGTCCTTGATTTTCTCCTTCAGCACAGCGACTTCCTTCAGAACGACGGGGTGAAGTTAGCAACGTTAATTTCATCTCAAGATAAACTTAGAAGTAAACTTACTTCACGGTGTTCTTTCTTGAGGTACGCAAGCTCCTCCTTGGTGGCCTCAATCTGACTTTCCAGGTTGAGGCGAGTGAGCTGCGTATCATCAATGAGTCTCCTCAGGTCGGCAAGGTCATGCTCTAGATTCTGTCGCGCGATCCGTTCCGCATCCAACCTGGGACACAAAACCACAAAAGAATAAACTGTAACCGCCAACAATAACTAACTGTTTTGGTGATTCAAGAGATTTTAAATTGGAGAAATTAGTTGTAGTGTGTACCTGGATGTACCCCTTCCGGTGTCAATGCAGGATGCAATGTTATGTGTATATACTTTAATCAGTGTTAAACACATAAGTTGCAACAAAGTTGCTTTTTAAAAACTTACTTGTTTTTAAAGTCTTCATTTGCCAGTTTGCTATTGTCTATCTTCAGTAAAAGGCGGGCGTTTTCCATGGTCTTGTCCTTGAGCTACAAACACAAGGGCAATTAGTCAGAAAGTTAAGTAAACTTCTTTAACTTCATGAAGTGTTCGATGCTGACCACCCCCCACCTCCTTTCTGAGTTCAGCCAGCGGTTTCTCGATCTCCTCCCAGTCCCGGTCGGTTGCCTGGCTCCTCTTCTCCAATATATCTCTGATTTGCTCCTCCAGCTCTTGGTTGGATTTCTCCAATTTTCGCACTCTGCTCAGGTAGCCGGACAGGCGGTTATTAAGGCCCTCCATGGTTTTCTTGTCGTTGTTGGGCGCGGGGGCCAAGGGGCCATTGTTGCCCAGAGACTGTGACTGCGGCTGGCTCTCCGGCCGCATGGCATTCCTCAGGTTTTGCAGGCTAGAAACGGAGAGTTGTCTGCCTAAACAACCATACATACTGCTGGCACTGTTGCGAGACATGCTGCTGAGTGGGTCTGCGGACAAGATGAGGAGAAAAAGACAGGGTAGGATAAAGTCACACTTAAGAAAAGGTAGTGTTGCATCATGGTTCAAATAGCTCTCATCGTAGCCCACTTGTACACAAGGAACGACTGCCTCCTCTTTAATCTGAGATTATAAATATTTTAAATATAAAAATATATAAATTTTTTCTTTTGTTTGTTATTGCTCTCTGGTGTCGATCAGAGGAGTTAAGTTGCTAACGTCAGTTGCTAAAAGCGCTACAGAAAAAAATAGCCCTGAATAAAAGCATAGTCATATTTATTCTATATGTGCAAAAGAGAAGACTGTAGATGGTGGCTGGTGTTGACTTACGACATTGATGACTAATATGTAAGAAATCCAAACTCAAGTAAAAGTCCATGTACTCAAATCTACTAAGTTCCTTATCTATTAGCACAGGAAGTGAAGTGTGTTTGGTGCTATTCTTAGTCTATAATGAAATCCTAAAGCTCAGTATTGAAAAGTGTAAGCAACAAGCAAAGCAGTGATGACAAAATTATTTGAGAAACTTAAAAGCAACTGAATGTAAATGACTGAAATATAAGCATAAAATTATATTCCTTTCCTCACAAATATACTAGATTCTCAATAAACAAAAAATTTTGACTGAAACAAGTCTCTGAAAATTGTAGGCTACTTGAGTACTTTGAGCTCAGCAAATGGAACTAGTTACTACTTACCTCTGGTAACTGTGACAGAAAGCAGAAGAAGATAGCCTGGAACTCTGGTCTCTAACCAATGTTTTGCTCCTGTGCCCTGAGGTAGGTGGTTTTATGCAGCACCACGTCTGATGTGTACAGATGCCACTGAATAAGTGACGCCCACACACCTGTAAAACAGGTCCTGTCCCATCCTCTCCATATCTTCCTCAATTAGCATAATTCATGATGGGAGGTCCTGGCTCACCCTTCATAAACAGATACTCTCAGCCTTTTTCACTTCAAAACCCGTCTTCTCTTCTTGAAACACTTCTCAACCTCACAGTTCCAGCAGAATGGCACAGACAGGCAATAGACCTGGCTTCAGTAGCCAGTCTTACTCACCTTCCTCATCAAGGGGCAACCTGAGTATGCCTTCCAGCATCGTGGACCCACTGCTTAATCCACTGGCCAGTAAAGTGGACCCTCTGGACCAGCAGGCCAAGACAAAGGAGAAAGATCAAATGATCGGACTCAACGACAAGTTTGTCGCTTTTATTGACAAGGTAAAGAGCCACAGGCTATTAGCGACTAATGACTTTCAACTGCATACCATGGAATTGGCCAAAAAAAGTAGCTGTAACAGGGGGATTGCTCAGACTAGACCAGCTTTAATGTGTATTTTGAATGTTTTTCTATGTGAATTTGTTACCCAGCTATATATAGTTCTTTATGTGTCTAGGCAGGTTGGTTATTGAACATGAGAGAAAGAACGTGAGAGTGTCTGTATATGAACAGAGAGAGAAAAATAAAGACAGAAAAAAAGCAACTTTGTTAAAGAACACTTGGTGTCGCTATTCTTTAACATCACTGTCCTCCTTCAAGACTTGCAACAGATCAGCAAATGTTAAAAGTGGTCTGATGTGAAACTGTGAGTTGCAGAGGAATTCTCTCTCTCTCTGAATTCTTCACAATGGTGGTGATAGGAACCAGGGGTCATAATGTATACAAATATAGTGATTTTATGACTAGTGATCCTAAAAATGTCTTCTGAGTTTTTATATGTAATGTTGCTAATAGTAAAACAGTGGTAATTCTGGACGTTTTTTGGTTACCATTTATGCCAACCAATAATGGATTTAAAAAACATGTTTTAGAGTAAAACTATATCTTAAAGCTATTGTAAAACAATGTCTTTTTATAACTTTGTGATGTAGTTTCTAGAAACAAACATTTCAGACATCTGGCTCCTCTCACCACCATTGTGAACAGCCCTGACTTGATTTTTTTTAATGGAGCAATTGGCATCAAACTCCTTTTCATTACTTTCTTTACATCTCATTCATTCATTTTTTGCCATTTGTTTAAGTGGTATAGTCTTAATGTACTCTTTCTGCTCTTTCGTGAGTTTTTAAAATAATAAAAAACATATTAATTACACCTCAAGTTGGAGGCATGAAAGA
>JBBPDA010000105.1:6511000-6540179 GCA_037974385.1 Arnoldichthys spilopterus
ACCTACTGCAAGCCTTTTGGACAGTGGGAGGAAACCGGAGCACCCGGAGGAAACCCACGCAAACACGGGGAGAGCTTCCTACTGAAGTCAAATGTGGTTAAGTTAAAAAGTAGCAAGTGTAGCATATGTGATTCAGGACCAAAACTTCTGTTTGGTCCTGTTCTGTTTGGATCATGATACACATCTGTCTCTATTATGCAACATTTATTATTTGTTATATAAACAAGCAAGGTGCATTAGGTTTCTTGTAGAAATCAGACATACGTTTATGAGGGGGCACTGTGCTACTTTTCAAAAGAGCAAACAGAGCAAGATGATTAAAACTGGAACTGTTTCAATTTACTGACATTGTAATATTACAGTTGTATGCAAAACTTTGAGTAGCCATACTCAAATGACATTTTTCCTGATTTCATTTTCAAACTACACTGACTGACTTGACTAGTGAGAACAAGTTAACATATCCTCTGCAAAGAACAAACTTAAAGATTTTAACATTCTGGATTTTTTTTAAATGTGTGTCCGAGGCAAGCACACTTGTGCATGTAACTATTTGCACTAATCCTGTGAATAATTATCTTGGTAAATATCCTTCATTCATTTTCCACTGTTATTATAACACCTGACATTTTCTTTCTAAAATCTCCATTATGTGGAGCTTTCTTTAAGGCTCTTCACACTCTTTGCAAAGGGATTCCATCCACTGGAAGGCTCTTTATGGAACTAAAAATTCCATGGCAATACGTGAACTGAATGCATATGGTTTTTGATCTTAAGACATTATTTGATCAACTCTGTATTTAATGGTCCTGTAAATTTAATGTTCAATTAGCTTAATCCATGTCATTTGATCAAATTTGCATCTGTTTTTGAGTAGAAATGCAACGTAGTGGTAACCATGTAAACATCTAATTATGGTTTCTGAGAAATGGCTTGTGTGTCACTGCCTGGGAGAGTGGATATCAAAACTATGTAAAACCTATTCCTCATAAACAGCCCATTTGCCAGGTTTATAGCAGCAATGAAAATGGAACTCATAAAAAAAGCATAAATCCTCCACCATATTTACGAACACTTAGTCAAATGTCATTCTCTTGTAACGTATTCCAAAAAAGTAAAGCAAGATAAAAACTTACCTTTATCATGTGAAGCATTCAGCAACATGGCAAAAAAACCCAGGAAACCCATCGAGTACTCATATTTCCACTGAGACAAGTGGTGGTGGGTGTCAGGTGAGAAGGTCACACACTAACCAACACATAGCCAACACAGCACCTCCGTTTGTACCGCAAACCAGAAAATTTTCCTTTTCTTCCTGTTTTTTTTTTTTTTTGGCCTGTCACTGTTGATTCCTTTTCTTGCTAAGAAGAGACAAAACACCAGCAAGTATAGAGTTTCACCTTAGAGAGGAAGCACTCAGCAGGCTGTGCAGACTGGGGAGTGGATGTGTGTGAGCAGACCTACAGAGGATCAGCTGGGTCATGAATTAAAGGGAAAGCTGGCTTGTGCTTCTACGTGATACACTCTGCGCATCTGCTCCCTCTAGCTCTGGCAAAGAACTCACCCTGAGACCTTTGAACTATTTAAAAAAACATTTTCCCTAATGAGTAACACTGCATTTAAGGTCAAGTAGCCATGGTCCACACCGGAGAAGTTTAGACTTAGGGCTGGACGATATTGCATCAATGTAACATCATGATACTCTGAGAAATCTTCATTACAGGGGGGAACGTACAAAACAGATCCAGTAGTGCCCCAGAAACTGTAAAAAAAATACAGGTACAAATAATTTTTATTCAGTGATTTTTATTTGCTACACTAAATCAAAACAAACAGAATTAATTTTGTATTTATAAATGTGCATAATTTAAAGGTTCTTGGAGGAATGTTCAACTGATTAATTACTTATATGAAATATCTTTATGCCGTTAAAGGCTCTTTCAGGAACCTTATAAATAAACCAGGAAAAAAATAAACAAAATAATAGAGGTGCCATAACTTTTACAAAAGCCACATTTTATGTTCTTCCCTAATATGTTAAATTCCACAACAAATTTTTTTAAATATAGTTGAAACCCCCTTTTTGATACAGTGCCTATAAGTAAATGTGATTATATACTTTTTAATTTTTAATTTGAAATCATCAAACAATGGATCAGTCACATGGAAAAAGTGTGACTTACCCTTATGTTTATCACACTTTCTAGTCCATAAAATTAGAATCTGATGTTCCAGACTAGATTGTATGGCACAGGAGTGCGCATAACTTTAAAGTCACAGTTTGAAAATTTTTAGAAGAACATTATCTGAACTGCTCTCATATAAACTGAAAGTCCAGTGAAATGCTGAATGTTGCCAATGTGTCTAGGCTTAGAGACTATGAATTTGCACAAGTGGTCAAACAGAAGTCTCGTCATGACCCCACCATCTGCAGTTTCCCTGTCATTAGATAGTAAATACAGCTGATGGTATCTGCTACAGTTTAGACAAGCCAATAAGACTGATGCTCCAACATTAAAGGAACCACTGGTGAGGTTTCACAATGATTTGGGGCTTTCATGATAATTCGGTAAAATTCGAAAGCTTCTGGAAAAATCATTCTTGATATACATCCTGCCTTTACTTTGTATGAAATATTAACATATGTTAATCACAGACAAAGCAACAAAATAAATCTTAGCTATGCATTTTTATGACTGAATGGTTTGTCAGCTTCTGCTCGATGTGACAAAATCAAATCATTTGGTTTTGTCACCAGGTTTTTATGAGCTAGGTTACTGCTCATCTGCCAAGATCAAGAACAACATGAGTGTATATAGAGTTAAATGTTCAAACAGACAGATATGTGGACAGAATGCATATTTAAAGAAAAGGAAAACATGACCAAACCAAACCAAACTCACTAAAAAAGCAGACCAAGACCTATTTTTTCATTTCTTTGATTCAAATATTTAAATAAATGTTTGGTTTGTATGTAAGACATGAAAATGTTATGCAAAAATGACCTTTTTCTCTCCCAGGTAGTGGTCCATTTTCAGTTTGGGGCTATAAAACCAAAACTGCCTGCTGTTCCAGTTATTCCCCTCCCCTCTCTATTGTTCTGTACTCAGAATCGTATAGTTTACAGTACAGTATTTTATATTTGCATTTGTTGTGTTTTTTGTCTTTTTGATTGTTTGTAAGTGTTAACACACTTCTGGAGGAACTACATATCGTTCCTCACTCAGATATCTTTTCTGAGAAGCAGTGACAAAGCTGACTGATATCAGCATCATCAGTATGGACCATTAAAGAAAATAGCAGAGACAGGGGTGGGGGTACCATGAACAGCATATAATGTGAGGATACCTGACACAGGAAATGCATCAACCTGAAGACATTTTTAAAGACACAGGAAATGCATCATGATATTTAATTTATTTAGGAATCCAAGCAAGAAAGAGTTACTTTTTAGTTAGTATTATTATTAAAAACTAAGTATTATTAACTCTGCTAAAATGGTATAGGGAACAAAAACTATAAGCCATAAAACATCTAATTTGGAGTAAATGTGCAGTATGTTCATAACTACTAAACTCTAAGGCTTAGAGTGTTCAATCAAACTGCACATTGAGCTCAAGCTTCTGCCAGGTTTGTGATTTTCTCACCAAGATGCACTAGTTTTAACATGTAATCACAGGTGAAAATTTTAATTATAATAACTAATTACTCTAAGCGATTTCCAATGTTCAACACATCCTTTTACTGAAGAAAATTAAAATGAGCGGATATTGATGTTTGAGTAACTGAAATCTGACAGACAGGCAGGTACATTCAAGAATACGATGGTTCACAGTCCTGGTCTTGAAGCCCTGGCCTGCACATTTTAGTGTTTTAAGTAGAGCTTGAGTAGAAGTACAAATGTATTAGGCAAAATGCACTTTGAATGCCAAGTGGTCTTCAGAACTGCAGAGAAACACATTCAGCTTCCAGTGAGGGGGAACAAGTATTCAGACACTCATGTGTTTATAAAAAGGAAATAGTAACTAAATGTAAACTATATAAATATAACAGAGTAAAGTGTATACTAGTATTTTCAAATGATAGAAGTAAGACAATTTAAATCAGTAATCGGGAAAGTACAGAACATTACCAATGTAAATGTAACTGACTAATCTCTCTCTGTATATACATTCACATATATACATACAGCTCCTTGTGGGTGTTAAAGTAGGATTTTAATGGACATGGCAACCCTGACTGAGTGGTGCTTCGTGTTATTGACATTCTCATTATTGTGTCCTTGCTTGATCTGATGTTGGCGAAAACAAATGGAACTGAAAGAAAAATTTAAGCAAATTTGTCAAAAGATTATGCTTGACCCCCCAGTCATGTGCCTGTCATGTGCTGTTACTATACACTGGTTGTAACTGTCTACAGTTGCTGTAAATTTTTCTTTTGTATAATGCATGCAGTTGATTCGTGTTCCAGATGCACTGAGGATACTCATGACACACTCAAAGTGTATAAAGATGTAATGATAACATTCAGTCACAGTGCCTACCCTGAATGGAGAGTGATGGCCGGATAGGAACAAAAGTTGACTGATGCAAGTAACAACAAAGTAATGATGGACCCTTAACACCCTTCAACAGTGGTTGGCCAGACACAGATATTAATCTGAACAGAAAACGTGTCCTACTGCACATATACCCAACCAATGACACTATATCACAGACTATACATACACACAGTGTAGGCAGTGGTGGCCTAGTGGTTAGGACACTGCCTTTGGGACTGGAAGGTCTTGGGTTCGAATCCCAGCCCGGGCACTACTGAGGTACCCTTGAGCAAGGTACTGTCCCACTACACTGCTCCCCGGGCGCTGTTGGTAGCCACCTGCTGCTACACGTGTGATGGGTTAAATGCAGAGGTCACATTTCGTTGTGGTGCTTGAGTGTGTTCACAAATGACAGTCACTTTCACTTCACTTTTGAAAAACTGGGGATTTTCGTGCACATCTTCTGAACCTGGCAATTAACTGAGGAATTTTACCAGATGCATGTAAGCAGCCAAGTCACCAAACAGCAGGGGTTAGTACTAGAGTGTGTAAGTCCCATGGTGCTGCCTATGCCTACACTAATTTATAGTCAGCATATAATCTTAAGCATACTGTCTCAACACAATGGAAATTATACTTACTAAGCACTCTATACACTCCTGAAAGGTTGCAGACTCTTTGGACACACATAAAGGGAGAAATAAAATGACAAAGTTAAACAGGTGTAGGTTTGTGTGGGCAAAACTCACAAAAACCTCTTCTTGGCTACCTTAATGTCCACTAGTCTACCATGTTTGTTTCCTCACTCTTCCTCGTTTTTCATGGCAAATAACATGACTGACTTACTATATACACCTTAAGAGTCAGAGACTTGTTTATGTCATTGTAGTGTAGAGAACAATGTCCAGTGTCAATGAGTATTAATAAGAGTGCAATTTCATGACCATGTCTGAATAACTGAATGAAGCTTCCTGATAGATTTCACCTGACCAATTTACAGACCAGGCAAAAACCAAGTAGAGCCAAAAGATAGTAAATACAAGTCCAAAATTTGGACACAGACTGTGTGCCAATCTATTCTGCTGTTGTTTTTTGTGCGTTTTGTTTTTGCTTTGTTTTAGCCAGTCACTTATAACATTCTGTAATAATATGCTAGCTAGCTAGCCACTAGCTTATATTTTACAGTAGGATACCCAATGAACAAATGATGTGCTGGATTTTGGAGCTATATGATCTAGGTAGAATGGCCCTGAAAACTCATGTACCAATAAGTAAAAACCAACAAATCACAAATAAAGGAGATATTTTGCTGCAAATTCAGTTATGGAACACGCTTCAGAAAATGTAACCATTTCACAAAAAACTTGGTATATTAAACCATAGGATGGCAAGCAAGTTGGGCCAACACTGGTCTTTTGGTTAATTATTGTTGCATAATCACAAAGGAAAATATAATAGGTTTTCATTCCCAATCAGTACAAGCCTTAAAAAGGAGTTTGTCCATCATACTACAACAGGCTCTATTTAATCGCTCTATGCGATTATACATTTAACAATTACATCAACTGTATCAATTACATCAATTAGTGTCCTCAGACTGTTTAGTATTTTGCAGCTATACATCTAGCTGTAATACCCAGGATAAGACATCAGCAAGACTACTTTAAAATAAAAACACTGGCCCGTAAATAAGTGACTAGGCTAGGCTTATCAATTTTTAATAAACTGCCTGATTGCAAATATTTGGGCTGATCGCAATTATCTTTAGCTGGTAGCTTTCACAACCATATGTTTAAGTAGTAATTTTCATTGATGAGGAACATGCATCAAAATAAAAGAAAAACGCATTAACTGAGATGCATCACAGTTCAGAAACAACTAAAGTTAGCCCTTAGACTTTGTGCTCAAACACCTTTAGTGGGCAGCATGTCCTTGGGATATTTTTGCACCATAACATTCAGGTGTGTTGATAAAAAGTATAAAAGAGCAAATGTCTGTATCGGTTCATGCCTGAGGTCCAGGAGGTCAAAGGAAAACTCTAGGTTTCTGCTCAAAAGCCTTGAGCAGTGAAAAAAAGAAAAGAAAAATAAAGAACATATCAGGGATTCAAGACACTCATCCTGATGATTTAATTTGTCATGCAATATGTCTTAATCTAAGTCACCAAATCAAATACTGTGAATTTTCATTAGAGATTGCATACAAATTAGGCATTTTCTGAATGACAACTGTGTGTTTTATCCAGATAATCACAGTGACCAGTACATCTTCAGATCCTGAAGCCAGTTGAGTCCAAATGAGTAGTTTCACAAGTATCAGTTCACACAAAAATTTCACTGTGACCGTAGAAACGAGAAGCAGCTGGACTCGATGGGTAAAAACAGAGTTAGAGGGTAACATCCATCTCGAATGAGACTATACTTCAGCATCGGTCTGAGGGAAGCTCCTACCGGTCCGGCCTTTGAAGACAGAAGACTTTGGCTTTGTGGTCCCCACCTGCAGTCACAGCAATGGATGCCTCCCTGCAAAGTACAAGCACAGTGCTTAGACTGACTTCAGTAAGTTTAAATCATATATCATAGAAGTAGTAAATAGAGATCTAAAGAAATAAATGGAATGCGGACAAATTTTTACATTCCTTATTTACCTCTGAAGGTGTGCACCTGGTCTCCCACCCAAAAAAAGCTAGTTCACATTTGATAATATTTGACAGTATGGTTAAATATTCCCTACTTATTATAGGCTCTACAGTACCGTAAACACACCATGAGTCCATCTTAAAAATAAGGCAAATAAGGCACTTTGTGCACTTTCTATGTTCCAGCACAGATAAAACACTCAGCTTATTAGGTAATGTTTGTTCTTCCCCCCCAGAAAATCCACTGCCAGTGTTGCTTGAAAGCTATATGATAGCTTTTATAATTAAGAGAACAAACCTCCATCCTTCAGTAAACATCCAAAGTACTCCTATATCTGTATTACATCCTAAGAGACCTCAAGTACATTCTTGGTAGCACTATAAACCACACACCCACCAGTCTTTTTGCAGCTTAAACAACTCATCCCAACTAGCCAGGCCATGCTCACCTGTTGAGCGTGAAGTCCAGAATCTCTGCTGAGTGACCACGGTACTCGGACAACATGTTTCCAGAGCGAGCATCCCAGAGCGTTACAACACCACCCAGATTACAGGTAGACACTACTGCTGAGGACTCCTCCCACTGTAGATGGACTATGCCAACCTGAAAGAGTTTGAACTTGGCCAATATGCGAGGCACAGTAAAAGTGGCTTAAACAAAAAAGATCAACAAATCAATTTGTTACCTCATGTTTACATCTGTGCCTAAGGCTCTGTGTGGACAAGTCATATATGGCTAGTGTGCCATCCAGATAAGCCACAGCTATCAGGGGTAGCCTGTTGCAGACCAAAAAAAACCCACTGGATTAAAAATTATTTACATTACCATGCATACGGACCTCAAAAGTGGATAACGCTTTATTTACAGTTGAGTACAGATGTTTTGTAAATGATTTTGTACTTAAATTTCACAAATATTTCATATTTGTTAAGATACCTTTTCCCAAACCTAAACCTAACACTCATTGTGACTACACACAACCCAAACCCTCACCAAACCTAACCCCAACACTGTTATAACAACACCCAACATAATCAGAGTCTCACTAAAACCTTTGATTGCATTTGTACATAAACTTTATGTGACTATCACAGTGTGAACTAAAAGGGCTAAATCACTGGTCAAATAACTGAAACAACTTTATGTTAATGTTTAAAATTTCAACCAGACAAACTTACACGTTACAAAATCCTACAGATTCTACAGAGTTGGAATCCTGCTCTTCCATTGCGTTCTTTGCCTCGCTGCTTTTCACTGAAAATGAGCCCAGTACCTACACCAAGAGTACCACATTTATAATCAGGAAAAGGATTTTGTTGAGAATGCAATGCTTTCTGGAACTCAGACATAAAAATTTTTACAAATTATGCAGTGTTTGCAATTGGACTTACTTTGCCTGTTGATGTGTTTATAAGTTTCGCCTGTCCATCGACTGATCCTGTGAGGACAAGGGTTCCATCTTTGTTGCACTCCAAGGAAGTTAGTGCCCCCTGGTGGCCATCATGACCTGAAAAAAAATAGTACATCAATCAGACATAACATTAAAAAAAATTATATCTGGTCTACAACGTTTATGTAGGTGGTACATGTCAAAATGTACACCCAGATGAATGCCAGAAACCAACACTTTGCAGGAGAACACTGCCCAGAGCATCACACCTTTTTTCCTTCTTCCCATAGTGAATACTGGGGCCATCTAATCCCCGGTGGCACATGTACCCATGTGAAAAGTTAACATGGATACCGTGACCTATCTGCACCTACATAGCCTCATATGCAGCAAGCTGTAAAGCACTGCGTTTTCTGACACCTTTGTCATACAGCATTGATGTGTTTAGCTTTACAGAGGTCAAATGAGCATAAAACATTTTAAATTAAATTAGGAATAAAATCAAATTACAGGAAATAGAGATTTCAAAATAAATTAAGACAATAATGAGCCTTATGTTCCCATGACCATGGTGCTGGTCCTTCCCTGCTAAACACTGAATACCACAAACACCCTACAAGACCTGCCGTTTCAGAGGCACTCTCACCCTGTCGTGTAGCCATAACAATGTGGCCCTTGTCAAAGTCACTTTTCATTCCTATTTTTCCAGCTTCCAACACATCAGCTTCAAAACGTGACCATACACTTGCTGCCTAGTACATTCAAGATTTGAGAGTTTATTGTCATGTGCACTGTAGAACAAGCAGTCACACTGTCCAATGAAATTCCACCCCATGACAGGTGCCGTTGTAAGATTTTTAAAGTTATTCAGATCACCGTCAATGGTTTTAATGTTGTGGTTTTCCTGTATACATGTTAAAGACAAGAAAATCAGGCATGCAATTCCAGATAAAGAATCAATGCAAATTTATCTGACCCAGAATAATACATGGTTTAGGCGGTGAATTTTTTCTTCAGGAAGCACTGGTGCCTCAGAGGTTGCAAATGTTGCTGAAATCAGTGTTATAACCATCATGCATGTTCTGCATTACAGATTGTCCACAAGGGGGTGCCAACAGCACACCACCTCCCAGCACATAGGGATGTGTTTTCAGCCTGTACTTATTTGTAACATGACAATATTTTCACACTGTACAGCCCTCCTCACAAAACAAGCTTACCTTTTATGACATGAATGGTATTGCCTTGTTTAAGGTCCCACAGACGCAGAGATCCATCCTCATAACCTACTATCGCTCTCTTTCCTGGGGGTAACAAGAATACTTTATATTTATATATACACACAAACTGCAAAACTCATGTCAGTGAATACATAACACTGCAATGTTACTAATACTTCTTAAAGGAGCTAAAACTTTTAAGTAGGCTTGCGATGGCATGAGATTTTAATAGCATGATAACTGTTAAAATACCATGGTTTTATATCGCTGTAGCACCAGTGGTGGAAGAAGTATTAGTACTTACTGTAAGTGCTAAAAATACACTGTAAAAGTACTCTTTTATGAGTAAAAATGATATAATGAAAAACTAAGTATTACCATTGTACTTCAATGTACTTTAAAAATTACAAGCACTCAATTTATTGTTTAATTTATAAAATTATTGTTACACTATTTTACAAACCAAATTTCCAGAGAAGTTGGGACATTTTGTAAAATGCGATACAAACAAAAATTAGTGACCTTCACTCATATACACGTCACCCATGCTGTGGGCACTGATGTTTTGTCAGAACATTTCTGTCTTTGGCACAGAATTCAACATCTATTTTACTCAAAAACAAGATGAAATGTGCACTCATCTGACAACAGCATGTTCCCACAGTCTTTCAGTCCATCGGAAATGAGCTTTGGTTCTGAGAACTCCACATTACATACAGAATTCCTGTATGCCTTTCTTTCAGGTTGCATTTTTTGTCAGACTGTTAAGTGAAAGCAGTTTTCCAAGTACTCCTACACGCATATGGCTATACTTATCTCAGTAGCATGAAATGCAATGGTTTCTAAGCACTCGATTGTCATAAACATTCAGCAGTGGTTTCTGGCTTTGTCCTATGCGAACTGAGATTTCTACAGATACCTTCAATCTTTCCAAAATATTTACTGTATTGAGAAGGGAACAATTCTTTCACAAAGTTTACGAAGTGGTGAGCCATGACCCATGTTTGCTTGCAAAGCCCCTTTCGTAGATGCTCCTTTTATACCCAATCATGATACCCTCACCTACTACCAACTTCTTGTGGAATGTTTCAACATCCTAAATTTTGTTCCAACTGTTATAGGGACCACTTAATCTTGGTTCTCTTACCGTCAGGAAGGATTTTTCCACTTGTCGCTTGGCAGTTGGGGCCCTGAAATGTCTTACACTCTCCACTTGGCATCTTCCACATCCAAGCATTGCCATCAGCTGTACCTGCCAGCAAGACAGGCGCACAGGGGTGCCACAGCAGCCACTAACAAGAAGAAAAGGAAAATTTTTCCACAAAGTACAGGAACCTTTGGTATCAAAAACTGAAAATATATGTTTTCCATTAGCCATCACTCCTGTACAGAAAGGTTTTTATTAGGTAACTAATCAAGATTCTAGCAGACCCAAACAGTACTGAGGGCACTGTCCTTTCTTAAGTATCGCTTGCAGCAAAAGACAACAACAATTTAGTGAACACTTTAGTGTTCCAGGTGAAGACAGTAACAAAGAACAATTACATCACCAAGATGTGCTCTAGCAAGATAATCCTAAACATTACCATTACCGTTCATGCTAATCTCCACAGAATGAATCGGTTTGCACGTATTTCCTGTCACAACAGCTAGCATTACAATTACAGTCAGCCAAGACAGCCAAATCAGACAACTTACAGTAGTGATGGTTGTGGAAAAACTAGAGCCAGAACTGGAAATTCTGATAGGTGTGGGCCATTTTGGTTAGTTCTGGTTAATGATTGTGCAGTAGAAAAATAAGAAAACAAAGGAAACACATTTCACTAAAAGTGATTTACGATATCCATTTGATATGACAAACATTGACTACAAAGCACTGTTGTACATCGCTCTGGATAAAAGCGTCTACTAAATGCTGTAAATGTAAATGACACTACAAAAATGAAAAAAATAAGTGAAAGTAGAGCCTAGTAGAGTCTACAGTTTCACTGCATCATAAAAAGAGAAAGCACTTGTTGGGATTTCGAACCGTGATGGCACTGTGATGAGTCTGCGAGGAAACCAGAGAGGAAATAATGGTTTGGCCAAGAGTTGAAAGCTTTCGCAGTTAGCTGAAACGCTGTGAACTGCTGCCTAACTGACTTCAATTTACCTCCAAATCTCCTACTTCAAATGACCAGATCTCTTCCTTGGTCTCAACCTTCCATACTTTGATCAGACCACTCATGTCCCCAGAAGCCACCAGCTTTGAGTCATGGCTGAACCCTGCACAGGTAACGGAGTCCTTATGGCCTGATCAAAAACAAAGAAGAAAAATTTAGATCAGCATTTAGTTTGTGACTATGAAATGATGTAATGCCAGAGCACCAGTGCATTTTGATTAGCAAAGATCATTCCAACACACCTGTGCACTCAAACAGAACCTCTCCATCAGTGATACTCCATACATAAGCCTGGTCATCCTCGCCGCCAGTGATGGCCAGACTATTTGTCACTGGGTCCAGGCTGACGCAGAAGACAGAACCTGGGACAGTGGGTTGGGTTTAGTGAATAAATGCAGCAACAGCAACAGTGCAATGTGCACATAAACGATGTAGCTGTATCATCTACCAAAAACAACATTGGCCAGCAGAAAGAAGTAGAGAAGGGGATAAACGATCACCTGTATGTTTGGAGAAAGTGAGGTCGCTGTCATCTTGCTCTGCTTCCATCTCATCCTCAGTTTCCCAGCCTTCATCATCTTGGTCTTGATTCTCAGCAGCATCAGCGAAATCTACATCATCGAACTCCTCGGCAAGGTCATCTAAAAACAGAGGAGTTTCACACTTCACAGATACATCCTCTGGAGTTTTCCTAAAAAAAGCGGGTTCAGTACGTTTACACTGAGAACGTATCCCTAACTTAAGAGCAAACAGGCTCAGTGACTCAGTCACCGCTTGCTAGTAAGAAAAAAAGTAATGTTGGTTACATAAATCGAAAATGAAGATAATACACTAACCAGGAGTCTGTTCTACATCATCCAGGTCGATAACTTCGATTATCTCTTCGTCTCCGTGAAGCTGCACGGCGTCTTCTTCAGCGTTATCCATGGCCTGTGACTAATTCAGCGTGCTTGTGTCTCTGCTACCCTGCTAAGCTAGCTAGCCTGTGAACTTTCGTAAAAACGTATCCGCAATTTTTTTTTATCAAAAGGATGTCGTCCTTATACCCAGTTCGCGTGATTTCAGTTTAATATGAATGTCGTCCACACGAAAACAGCAATATATCTTTCACAAAAATATCGCTTAAGCCCATGTTATTCACGTGTTAGCTTATGAGCCCAACGGTGACGTTTACTGAACAGTAACGACGTCCGACTCGTAAAAGAGTCGTTCTTAACAACTGATTCTCATTGATCGAAACGATTCACAAGCCCAACTGAATCAAGCAATTGTTCATTTCTACACACCGTTTACGCCAACATTTAGGTTAAAAGCTAACATTCCATAACGTAACCTTATAAGATCACCACGACATAAACTCTGATACATATAAAGACACCCGTAACGTTTATCTTCGTAGCTGGCTTCTGTATTTTCTGTTAGGTGTTTGTGCATGTGGCAGCCTTGCGCTCAGAGAGACAAGTCCGCCTCCATTAGCGATAAGAAGTACAGGACATCCCTAGAATCGAGTCTCATCGTTGGACCAGAGAATTAAGCTGTGATTCAATGAATCATTGATTCAGATGTGCCTGATAGCGATAATTCTAAAGAGTCGATTCGGCTAACTGAATCAAACACCCCACAATTCGTAAACATAAGAGGCGGGACTTCCCGTTGTGGAGGCAGCTAGTGTTACTCGTTAATGGCACAAGATGGCACCATGTGGTCTACTACTTTAAAACAGCATACATGAAAAGGTTCGGTCAAATCAAATTAGGTCTATATTATTGGGCCGCATACACACTTACACCGTTTAGAAAGCACTTTTAACATCTAAAATACTAAGATAAACTAAAACGACTGGGCGTGGGATCCCCAAGTTATTTGAAAAGAGTAGATTCAAGACAAATAAAACAATCTTAAATCTGCTCAAAATAGATAAAAATGTGCATAGTGTGGTCTGATGGTGTATCCCAATTATACACAATTGCTTAGTCTTAATACTTAGAATTTGGTATATACTTAGTACATAAAATATCATGCTGTACCATTTCATACAACAGGGAAGTAATGGAGTGTTGCTGTGCTAATTAATGTCACATCAGCCTGGGACTCTAAAGGCTATGTTAGAACTACATTAGAAGGTGGGCAGTGGTGACCTAGTGGTTAGGGACTTGCCCATATAATCTGAAGGTCACAGGTTTAAGTCCTGGCCCAGGTACCATTGAAGTACTACTAAGCAAGGTACTGTACCACTACATTGTTTATAGCTGCCTGCTGCTCCACATGTGAATGGGCTAAATGAGGCACATTTTGTTGTGGTGCTCTTTGTGTGATGGGGTGTGTTCACAATAGCTCCATCCACCATCAGACTGTTTTTTTGCACAAAACTAAAAATGCTTATTAACTTTTACAACACTACTGAGACACTGCTGCATGCTCCTGGTGTGGCCTTGCTGGCCTAATTTTTAGGCATTTTTAGGCCTGCCTTATTTCTGTTTCTCAGCTAACCTGTGGAGCTCACTCCACTGGTGGAAAGGTGACCTTTTCCTAACCCCCTCCTGAACCCTATGTACACACACACACACACACACACACACACACACACACAATTCTCTTGCTCTCATACAACACATACACAGACCTACAAATTCACCCATAACAAAAACAGTCATACATACCCTTTTAAACACACATAACCCAACCCTATATTGAAACATACACACTCAAGTACACTAGACACTTTTTAAAATGTATAATAAATGTAGGACATTTTGTGTTCTCTGTCTTATTTTCCGGCCTTTTAATTCCTTGTTTGTTTCTCCTCTGTGCCACACTAACACATTTTTGTTGTATTTTCTGTCGCATCACTGTGTATCCTTCTTAATTTCTTTAATATCTAATAAAAAAGAAACTCAGCACACTGCTTTAGGATGGCAAAGACACTTGCACACCCTCTACTTATTCTGCTCTAATTAAAATAGTTAATTTTAAATGGGAATAATGTTTGTGATGGTGAGGGTACAGTTTTTTTTTTAAATATTTTAAATAATAAAAATATATCCATAAATATGTAAAATAAAGTTACAAATGTCTTTATAATACTCAACCATCTTACTTTTACTGTTCCAATGGAAAACACTAAACAACACAACAGACAACAACAAAAGAAAGCAAATCAATAATTAAATGAAATATGTTGTGAAAGTGAATTTGAAAAGCCACTGGCCTGTTCAAGTTCTACCACTGAATGTGTACTTAATGTGTGGCACATTTCGTGTTCCTGAAGATAAGGCTCAGCCATGGAGGCCGAGTTTGTTTCTTTTATAATACATGTCACCTCACCACACGGTTGCTAGGTTTTGCTGGGCTGAAAGGCTTGAGGCTGTTAAAAACTAATTAGGCCATATCAATATAAGAACAGTCTTTGATAAAAAAAAAAACAAAAAACCAACAAATATGCTGGCCCTGAAATTAAAGCAACATTTTGGGTGTGTTTTTAAATCTAGATTATTATTAATGTGAAGCATGCCACCAAACTGATGCCATATTAAGTCTTGCCAACACTTGTTTAGTCTGGCGTTGACCCAGTTGGGAACTATCATAGGCGTTTTATAGTCAGCCTAATCACCATGTTCTCATGTGACAGTTTGGTGTATGACAACTAAATGCAGTGGCCAATGTTAATAAAATCCACACTGATGCGAAGTAAACATCCAGAAATTGTTCAGCATTGGGGGAGTGCCCACCAGAATCCTTATAGGAAAGTGCAAGCCCATGACATTAGGATCATTTATACCAAGTTGGAATGAAGAGGTTATGTTGCAGTGCCAGATAAATAGTTTGGTGAAGAAACTATTTACTTCATTTTTTCCTTACCTCAAATGTACTCGATCTGCCAAGCCTTCTCAATGCCTTCAAGAAGCAGCCAAGAAATATTTAGTGCCTTCTTTAGTTGAACTGAAGCTGCAGCTAAGAAGCTACATCAGGGATGCCTGTTTTTAACCAATAAGCAAAAACACCAGCTCTAGATAATTATAACCTTCAGGAGCTTTTGAATAATAGGTGCTCCAGGTGTGCTGGAGCTAAACTTTACAGCACAGTAGATCATAGCATTACGGAAACTGAGCCTGATTTATCACACACTTAACAAAATTAAGCCTTTTTTAGTAGTCTTGCTTATGAACTTTTAAAATTACTTGAATCAGTATGGGAAAAACATGGACAACTTCAAGATGTTTGCTTTCAAGTGTGTGCAAAGACATATCCTTCCATTGGCTGTTAGCTGCTGTTGTATGCAAAAGTTGAACAATAAAATACAAGGAAAATTATGTTTTGCTTTTTCTTTTTAGTGCAAATAGGGTAACACAATCTACAGGAAACAAACTTAAATATGGCATTTTCTGCAAAGTATAGTGAGCCATGTCTATGTATTTGTATTTGAGTTTAACATACTAAAATAGCCTTAGACAAAAAGTGCTGCAATGGTATGTGTTTTCAGTAGGGAATTAAATGCAATGTGTCAGTATGCTCTCAACAGAGAACTGACAATGTTTGATGACAGCTGAGCTTTCTTAAGCATTCACAGTTGCTGCTGTGGCTTCTTGATGAGGACTGGCACAATGATGTGCCAAGAAAGATCTTCAGAGATGTGGACTCCAAGGAATTTAAGGTCATAAACATGCTCCACCTCATACCAATAGAGGTGGATAGAGGTGTGTGTTGCCTTGTTTCCTGGTAATCCACAATGAGTGTTTTAGCCTTCTTGGTTGGATAGGTTGAGATTGCTCCCTTTGTAAAGAAACATCAACCATATCTTTGCTGATCAGCTAATAGTGGCAAGTTAAAGTTAAAATTGTGTAGATTTAAATTTTTTTACTTGTTTTCATTATGGACGATAATAGAAAAAAGGCAAGATATGTTCGATCTAAGACAGTGATGTCAGTGACTGTGACGATTTGGGGTGTTGGAAGTAAATGCAAGCATTGTTTGAAATTGAATGTCATTTATAAACACTAAACGCCAAAGTAGCACAAGCAAAACAAACAATATGCTATGAAAACAAAATGAGAACTACATATAACTAGAATTACAGGGAAGCCATAATTGCAACAAAGATAACAGGAAAAACAACAGAGAACTGACAAGGGCTAAAACAAACACAAGAGACTAAATAGAGAGACATGACAAGGAACACCTGACATAGGAGGGGACATGAACAAGGACTAGGTAGTGAGGTGGGGACAAGGTGTGGCTTAGACATAAACAAACACAAGACATGTGGACATGGAGCACATGAGAAAACCAACACAGACACGGAGAACACATGACACACACGGAGATGCTGACACGTTACTCAAATTATCAAGTATTCAAAATAGGAAAAACACAACTGCACAGAACATGTGATATTTTTAATTTGGCCTGTTTAAAAGCTGCCCTCTTTAAACTGCTAGTTCTCACTTCTAACATTGTGCTTTTTCTTTTTAGTCATGACTAAATGTTCATTTGCAGACCTGTAGTCAGAGAAAAAAAGACTATTACACTTTAGATAACATTGGGGTAGGCCACCTATAATCCATTCCAAAGCATTGGGTCTGGAGCTGGACTTCAGAGACCCCTGCTCAGCTTACTTAGAACATTGTACACATTTTTTTACACTTTAAGCACATCCACAGTAATGACTTTATAGAACTGTATGGCTTATTTCATTACACACATTAACAGTCTATAATGTTGACCCTATTTTTTTTGTTCTCTACTATACATCATTCAGTGTTTTTCTTTGGCATAAATGCCATTGACTTGTCAAGTAAATAATAAATAAACCAGTTTTGAGCCATTTGAAGTTACAATAATTTATGCAGTGAAATATTCTGCCAATTTTGTGTCTAACTGTCAGAACTGAATTTCTATCATGTTAAAAGGAAATCTTGAAAAATGACGATCTGGCGAGGAGAGTGATGGAGGTAAAAAAAACGTATAGCTGTATAGACAAAAGTAAATAGAAGCAATAGGGAGAGAACTGTGCTGTGCAAATGTGTGAAAGTCGATCTTCAGTGGTTAAAACACAGAGACAGACAATTGAAAAAGGTCAGCAAGATGACAATCTTTGTTCTCCAGCTAAAAGTCAAAGAGCTCTGCCCTGCTCTGAGGGTCTGCTAAATCAGAAGAGTGATTGGACAAGTTGAGAAGACAAATGGAGAGCAGAATGCAAAGCAAGATGCCACAGGAGCTTAGGAGAAATCTTGAAGAAACTAAAAGGAATCACTCAGAGAGATAGGGCTCAACAAAGTGATAAAACCTTCCCTGATGAAAGAGATTAAGCACCTCTAAACCTTCAGCAAGCACTCATCTGATATCTAAGAAGGACCGTTGAGAGTTGATGAAGAGGCATAGAGAAATGACAGACAGACCTAAGTCACACTTTAAAGCATCAAGTCTTTATCTGCCGTATTTGTGCTGTATGGTCCTTTACCACAGACAGGGTAAAGCTTGTAACTTGGTATCGTCAAGCACAAAAACGCCCCCTCAACTGGAAATTCCTGCTCGGAAAGTCAGGATGGAGTTTAACAAAAGATGCCAAATCAGCATGGCTGCTCACATAGTCAACGGTAAAGTTAAACCTTAAAGTTTACTGTGTGTAAATGTTAATAAACCATCAATATTTAAGTCATTCATATTACTAATGTCAGCTGGCTAGCTTGTTGCTGAATGTTCTCCCTTTCCATGAAATGCTTGTTGTTTTTTCCTACTTTGTTGAAAATGATATCATTCTTAGTTCATCAAATCTAGGGTGCTGCAACACTGAAGTGGGAATTTGTCACTTGGAAATAATGGGGTGAAGGGAAGCCTCCTTGAAAACTTTGGTTTTGTTTGCTTCCCAAGCACCAAACATGCATGATTAGATATACCAGTTAGTCACAACATTAAGACCACTGACAGGTGAAAAACCTTGATTGACTAACTGTAATGGCAAGAGTCGAGCATTAGGATATATTGGGCAGCAAACTAATGATCATTTATAATGATCATTTAATGAAGCTAACGTGTTGGAAGCAGGAAAATGGGGATGAAAGTGATATTGTAAAGGGCCAGCTTGTTATGACTAAATGACTGGAGAGAGTGCTTCTGAAACAGCACGCCTTGGTATCTTGACAGTGGTTAGAACCCTCCAGAGAAAAACAACTGTCTTTCTTTGTGCCATGCCAAACTGCAGGAAAGATTTGTTCAGACATTGACTTGGCCTCCAAATTCAGATCTCAGTCTGACCAGGCATCTTTGGGATGTGCTGGACAAACTACTTCAATCCATGGAAGCCCCACCTCCCAATTTACAGGACTAAAAGGACTATAAATTAGAGCCTCTTTGGGTCAGAGCTGTTTTGGTGGCATGACCTCTAAAGTAATAGGCAGGCGGTTTTATTGTTATGGCTGATCAGTTTATAGTCCACATCAGTGAAGCTATCAAAGAAAATTGACTTTATTGTCTTTTCTTATATTTTCTACTACTTAAAACAACTTTGTCTTCTCTTGCCAAAGATAAAAATATAGCAGTGGTACTGTTGAAAGTCTGAGTAGCCATGATGACATGGCATCCTAAGCTAAACAAGGAAGTTAAAAGGCACCTTCTCAGCTTTCCAAATTCCCATTTAAGGGTGCATTTTCTTTGTTTGTTCCTAGTCAGAGTTACTTTGGTCAAACAGAGCAATCGAAAAGTAGTACAGAAACCCCACTGCCTCAAAAACACTTATAATAGAAACCAGTAGATATGTAGATGCAAAATGATTGTGGTACTTGTCCTTATGCTATAGATGCAACAGAAAAAAAACATCCCTGCTAATTGAGACAAACCTTTTATCTAATTGTATTTTATTTGAAAATACAATCTCTTTTACACTCTGTGAACATTTTATGATTAAATTGACAGAATGGCCACTGACCATTATCGGCTATGACCTTGTGGTCAGACGACATGGATACAGTGTAAATTGGACCCAGGGTCACACAGGTAGATATGATATTTAGTAACAGGGATACAGACTCAAGTTAACATGGAAAGTTTTGATATCTCAAACACTTACCCTGAGTTTAAAGACATGCCATGAAAGTAGTGAGGGATGCATTCAATAAAGATGGAAGACTTGGAAGTAAGGTTTTTTTTACAGAAGAGGCCTCCATCATGAAAGTGCACAAGCAAATACATTTTATATGTTTAGAAAAACATTATTTGCAAGAAAATATAATAATTTATCTGTCTTTTAGTTTTCTTTCCACTTTGTCACACCAACTTATGCACTAAAATCAATATTCAGTCACATTAAATGATAAGGAGTAATCATTTACACTTTCAGGGCAGCTATTGCTGTGTTGCAGGGTGTATCAAGCATAATATCATCACTGGGATAAACATATATATATGTGTGGGTAGGCTGCGGCAGTTAATATATTTTCCAAACGTGCTCATTAATAATGTCATATCCGGCTTTAGCCTATCGCTGACCTCAGAGCATACATCACCCTACTTATTCCAAGGCTTCTGTCTTAGAGTGATACAAAACAAGTCTGTGTACAACTAGAGAATGCTGAATTCACATAAACCCAACAAATAGTGCAACACACATGTTTTTAGCTTTGAATAGGCCAAAAACTATATTCTATTTTGAGGACAGAGATTCACTTTTACAGCTCCTTCAGGTGTATCTTTTGACCACTGCTAGGTCTTCAGATTTAAAAACTGGCACGCTGATTGTTAACTGAAGGCTTGAGGCAATGGCAGGTTAGCAACAGTTGCTAAGAAGGTTTGGAATGCTGTAAAAACAAGCGCTTAGAAGAGAGTGTAATAACATCACACACAAAACATATTAAACTTCATTACCTTGAACATGCAGCTTCATAAATATTATTTTCCCGTTTGATTTAGCAGGTATGTGATCATATCTGGGTAGGCCCAGGCCCAGCCTTGTGTATACCCTGAGACCTGACCCTGAGATAAATATTATTAATTTATTTATTCAAGATTCACAGTAATGTCATGTACTTTACACCTTGCATTGACAACAGGGAATGAGGCAGCCAGTTTTTCATGTAATGTTACACCCTGTCAAATTGATTGGTTGAAGTGATTTCTTGCATGAAATGAACTAATGCTCATTTTGGATTGGAAATTCATTAATTCATTATTTTACATGCTTATGCATTTCAGGTCCCGGTGCAGATGGAGCCAATCCCAGCTGACTCTGGGCACAGGGCAGGGTACACCCAGGATAGGAGGCCAAATCATTGTAGGGCAACACAGAGACAGACAACCATTTACACACACAATCACACCTATGGGCAATTTAGAACATCCAGATCCCCAGACCTTCTTGCTGGGAGTCACCAGTGCTAACTACTGCACCAACCTGTCACCCTCTGGTTGGGAAATCTGTTTTAGAAAAGGGCAATATACAACTGAAACAATGGAGGGCATTGTTGGGTTCATTTGGCAAAACCTTTACAACCTGCAAAATTATCACACTGAAAGCAAGATATGCGCATTGATGTAAGAATCATGTAAGAAAAGATCATTAAACAAGTGGATAAGAAAAGCTGCATAAGCATAATGTCATTCTGTGTCCTCCAACTGCTCTCTACTGGTGTTATGTCAACTCGAGTCAAATCCCTGCTTGGTAGTGATACACAATGTGTAGGATGCTGTTTGGACATCTTGCCATAAACAAATGAATCCTCTCCACATGTTATGTACACCAAAATATGAGAAGCAACTGAGGTCAATTTTTGGCTTCTTCACTTGAGAACCCTTGTAAGAAACACATAGGTCACAGAGGCACAAGCTGCAGAAGACTAAATTGAGAGAGTTTTCAGTTAAATCGAATTCTGGCACCGTTGGAGAGATGATGGATGACATCATGTTGGCATTATGGTAGTCATGCAGACATCTTTGGTTAACTTGCTGATCACTTTAAGTACACTAAACCCACAGCTGCATTACATCATTAGCCACATAATTGTCATGGATCGTGCCTGATGGAGAAAGTTGTTTTGCCTGCATGAACCTCCCTGTCATCATATATGTTCTTTTCAAATGTAATACTGGTTGAAGGAGCAGTGGGCTGCGTGCTTGTGGGATGCATCGCACCTAATGGCATTAAATTTGTGTCTGAGACGTGTTACGTAACTGATGTTTCTGAGGTTCGAATAGAAAAGTGGAAACTCTTTGTTGCCATGGCAACCACAGCCCCGACTGGCTTCTGTTGTGCTACAGGACTGCCAGGCAGATACAGCCACAGGCCATTCCCTGAAACACCCACCGCATGGCTGGATCTCATTTGGAGGACTCGGTTGGTAATAATGCTATATATACACACACACAAGCCTCCTTTCCCAACTCTTTCTTCACTGATATTTCTGACTTATAGTTGTGGGGATTTTATGCTCAAACTACTGCATGTGATACTGGGAGTGTAATGAAAAGTACTGTTGGAGAAATGGGGGCACTCAAGAGAAATTGATTATTTCAGAACACCACAATGTTTCAAAGTACTGGTCCTGAAGTACACCTGCAGCCACAATTTTTTTGCACTTGCCTTGTTTCTTTCACACTCAGCTCAACCCATTAGTTCATGAACAAACACTAAATGTACACCAGAATTGAGAAACATTGATCTGAGGCTGACAAAGCATCAGGTATGTATTCTTCTAACTGCACTAAGCTCTTTTACTAGGCCTGATCAACTGATCGCATTTATTTCAGGTATTTAAAGTTTTTAAAGCTGACCGCAAATATTTTTCAATTGAATTAGTTGAGTATTTCCAATTGGCTCTAAGTAAATGAATGTCAATTAAAGAAAGCAGAGAATGTACATACATGTAAAAGGTATTGCAAAAACAAAAAGCAGCAGTCAGTAATGTTATGTTGTTTATTTAAACTCTAGCTGTGTCTGTCATCAGTTTAGATCTACTAAATATTGACAGCTAGGAAGCAAGAGAGCTAGTCAGCCATTTTGCCCACTTTAGACTTAACTGGATAGTAGCATACAATGGGCAAAAAAGATCAAGAAATTGTAAATTTCAATTACAAATCTTAAATTAAGTTTCAACATTTTGTAAAATGATTTAAAAAAAAAAACAAGAATCTGTCACGTGTGGGGGGTGATTGAGGAAGCAAGTGCGAGCGAGGCGTTAAAAAATAAAACGGGTTTATTCAAACAAAACTACAAACACTATGAAACATGAATTGTGAAAACAAAACATGGAAAACATAAACGAGGGCTAAGAACATAACGTGAAGACACACAGGAAGACTCACAGGGCATGAATGACTTACAAAGCTTGACACAGAGTGCAACAACACAGGGGTTTAAATATGAACATGAATTAACAACAACTGGGGAAAATGAGGACCAGGTGTGAGGCGGGGCAAGGGCGTGGCAACACGAACACGAGGACATGACACATGGCTTAAAACAAAACTAAACATGGAAGCGTGGAAACACGAGCGGCATGATACGTTACAGAATCTGTTAATTCTCTTAAACCTTTATTTACTTTTAGCAAAAGTACAAAGATAATATTTCCAATACATGGACATATTCTAAGATGAGAATATTCTATGGAATAGGTCATGGGTCCACAGAGAGGTTCAGGCCAAGAAAACTTGGTGACATTTTTTATATAGAACTGATGTATGGAATTCCCTTTGTGTAGTTTTCTTTTTGAGTTTCAGGTTACATTTCCTGATGCAGTGGCAGACTGGTAAGTAAATTCTAAGTCCATTTCACCATATTCAATACAGTAGCATGATGGGTTCTCATGCAGTGTCTTCTGAGGACTCAAAGGTCACACACATTTTACATTTAAAAGATGGAAGCTTTTTTCATGATACTCTTACCTGTTTGCAGTCCACTGGACTGTTTACTGTGGAATGTGTCAAAATTGTGTGATTAGACAATTTTTTTCTTTTCACCATTATTTTGCCCGTCCCAATTTTTTTTGTTTAGTGTGTTACAGACATTCAATTCAAAGTGTGTTTGTATTTAAAAAATACAAGCAAGCTGGTTAGCCAAACCATTAGAATGTATTTATTGTACTTTTTTCAGTTCATTAAGGGTTCAAGATCATTTACAAATTACAGCTTTTTCTTCTTCCAGAAATGGGGTTTGTATTTATACTACAACAATTAACTGTTAGCTAATATTTTATGATTTGGACAGACCTGGTAATCGCTAATGATTATGTTGTCACTGTTGAAAAAAACCCCTTATATTTCCAAAAAGGTAACTTTACATGGCAAGGACAAAATCTTAACTAATATAGAAAGTTAATAGAAAATGAAATTTTTTTTCAGTGTGATTTTGGACTATTTTGTATTTTATTTTTTCATCCTACAATTGTCACACAGGGTGACAAGTACTCCGAACATTTTCAAATTATGTAAAAAAGTCAAATGACAAAAATTAGGATATACAGGGCTTTATTAATTATTATAATATAATATAATATAATATAATATAATATAATATAATTGACTGAATAATTTACCTAATGTTTGTTCTTTAAGAAGTCAAATAATAAAAGTCGACTAACCCAAGCAAACCATGTGCTGCCTTGAAAAGATTCCAGAATACTTTACTGGAAAAGGATTAGCTGCGAAGCTTAACATTCATTAAAAAGGCATATAACTATACATATACTGGTGCATCATTTTTTGTTTTTTAAAAAGGAAATCCATTACTTTTTCAAAATTTCTGCATAATTCATTAGCGAAATGGTTTATTTTAGAACAGCTTTTCAACTCAGATTACTTTACTGTGGTGGTACCAGTAGACTTGTAGTCAAGACCATCTAAACCAAGACCAAGACACTACCAAGACCAGAGGGTATTGAGACCAAGACAAGACCAAGACTAAGACCAAGACAGACCGAGTCAAGACCAAGACAAAGTCGAGACAAGACGAGACCAAGACCGAGACCGAGACCGAAAAAAAAGACTCCCTTAACTTTTGTGTGCTGTTGAGGACTGACATGACGGGTACTGACTGGTCCCAAAGTCATCTGACAAAACAGCTAATACCTCAAACAACTGTCTAAAGAATGGGAAATATGTAACTGATTTCAATTATACTTAATTTGTAGATGAAATTGTAACATCAAATTAAAGATACAAAATTATAAAATTCGAAATTGCATCATGTCCAATTGTAGTAACTTCCCTGAAATGTATTAGGCCTCTTAAGTCAATGTGATATACAGATGTTATTTAAAAGTTAACATTTCTTTTTTATTATTATTTATTTATTTAACAGGTCACATTTATTTAGTCAAAATATTTTAAGTAAAATACTGTAATCAAACAATATTAAGACATGCGAGTGTCACATGAATCAAATGCAAATTACAAATATTACATACCAATACAAAGTGCACATCGAATTGTGCATTAATAAGAATAAGGACAAGTGCTTAAAAGATTCTGACATCTTAATGTCTGCAGTGGCATGTGATTGCAACACACTGCCAATGATATCAAGCCTGTTGTTCAGTAGGGCAAAGAACAATAGAACACAGACCTTATGAACAAATAACAGATTGATAAACTAATACAGCTAGATGATATACTTAAAAATAGAGAAAAAGAGAGAGAGAACGATCATATTTTCAGAGAGGAGGGAGAGAGAGAAAACAGTTCACATTTTAAAATAGTGATTGATTGCACTTCAGGAAAACCTGATTAGTCTCTATTAGAATGCCTCCTCTACTAAAAACTCTTTCAACTGGGGCAAAAGAGGCAGGGACAGAGAGGACTATCAAGGCAACACTGTGCAGACTAGCTTTTAGGCCAATACTTTTGCGCATGACACATCACTAATGTTGCATTATTGAACACTACATTGTGTGTCATGGATACTGTAGGCTCCAAATCTCTGACCACTATGTCGATCTAAGACAGCAAGACCAAGACAGCAAGACCAAAACAAGACTGAGGGATCCAAGATCAAGACCAAGATCAAAAACCATCGAGACGTAAAAGTGGTCTCGAGACATCCAACTCTAGGTACCAGGTGTCATAATGTCCATCCATCCATCCATCCATTTTCTAAACCGCTTCGTCTGTTTCTGGGTTGCAGGGAAGCTAGAGCCAATCCCAGGTGACTGGGGGCCTAAGGCGGGGTACACCCAGGACAGGGGGCCAACCCATCGCAGGGCAACACATAGACAGACAACCACTCATACACACATTCACACCTACGGGCAATGTAGAGCATCCAATTAACCTACTGCAGCTTTTGGACAGTGGGAGAAAACCAGAGCACCTGGAGGAGAGCTTGCAAACTCTGCAAAGAATTGCACCCTTGGCCGACCCGGGGATCAAACCCAGGACCTTCTCTCTGTGAGCGCTAACCACTGCACCACCGTGCCGCCCGTCATAATGTCTACAAAGCAAAACAAAGCATCACTTAACTTAAATGTGTCATCTTAGTAAAACAGTAAACAGTAAAACAGTGCTAAACTCTGCTGTGCATCCAAGGTTCCCTGGAGTTTTTAAGCTTTCCTCCATTCCATGGTGAACGGACTCTTTAATTTGATGCCAACATTTAAAAACTTGATGCTTAAAACAGAATGCAGAATGAAACTGCTGACAGAGTGAAGAATACATTTCAGCTGTATTAAAATACATTATATACTTGTTTTAGGTTTGCACCTACTGTGCAATAAAGTAACAGCAGCACATTCAACATACTGTGCTTGCTAAAGGAGCAGTATGATATTCATGATTTTTCAATGACACTTTTACTCTCCTACAAGGAATAAAAGGTCTTCATCTTGACAAAAAAGGAAGTTGTTTAATCATATATAGGGTAAGTGGCAATATTGCTAAGAGTTAGTGATGTACGCTCAGTGCAAAGAGTACAAATCCATGTTGATGCTTAATGTGGGTGTCTAAGATCTGAAATCAAATAACACAAATGGAAATGCAGCATTATTGAATTTGTTGGCAATAAAAAGGGAGTGCTCTCGTGTGGAAATGGTGGTGAGTTGGAAATGTGTTTTTTTTCCTTTCTTTTTTTTGAGCCTGAGCCTCTCACTCTCGCTAATGGCATCCCAACGTTCTGCTCCAGCTGGCATGCTCAATTTGCCATAGAAATTTTATTAAGGGTGCTTAACTAATGTGCCTCTGTTGTCATATTCATGTTTCTCCCTAAAAAAATGCAAACATAATTTTGCGGAAAGCAGATATGTTTATAGAAACCACAGACAAATCAGTGTTATGATTATGCTTGCCTGGAAAAACAGGCTATAAAGCAAGAGCATCAGTTGCGTTCATCTTAAATGAATCATCTTAAAGAGTCTTGCCTAAAAAATGCTAACATTATTTTCTTGAAAACTGATATGTTTACAGAAACCACTGAGCAATCAGAATTAGGTCAGTTGGATGGAAGGGGGGTAATGAAGCAAAAATCTGTTTAAAATGGATTTTTGACCAATTCAATGCAATCATGGCTGAATAAATGTAATTTTTTGTGCAGCTGGTTATTTCCAGTTCCCAACTGTGTAAGGTGAAACCTGATGATTTTATTAAGACTATAAACTGCTGAATTCACAAAACTCCTACTACATAATTTTCATCATGGAGAGCCAGTAAAAGCAATATCTATTATTGTTAATATGTATATATGCATTAGGAGCCTAAACAAATCATTTTGCACATTCTGAAATTCTCTCAAAGTGTTTCCTTATTTATAAGCAGATGCCCAAGACTGAAAAAGGTTTTTTTGTGAATATCTTTGCTTGATATGAAAGGTGTGCTGTCATAGTCACTGCTTGTGCCAGTTTATTATGGAATTCTAAATATGCTGAAAATTTAAAATAGGTACATGATACCATCAAACTACTTTTAAAATTTTAAACTTGTTAATCAGGGGAAAAGCGTACCATTTCAAAATAATTTGTTGAAAATGTTCTGAAAATATGTCAGAAACTTATTTCAAATATGTAAAAACAGCAATGTGAAGGCTTATAATAATGATAATCATTATTATTGTTAATAATAATAATATTAATAATAATAATTGTAGGAGTACTAATATACAGTATTGGTCAAAAGTTCGAGAATGCATAATTTTTTCCAGTTTTTATTGAGATTTAAGCATTTTGAGTCCAGTAAATAACATGGTACAGAGGTAAGCTGCTGAAAAGAAAAATTTCAGGTGACACCATATTTAAATATCACTTACTTATAGCTTTCCTACAGTAATGGAAGTAAATTAAGCCTTAAAAGTTGATGCAAACAGTTCCTATAGGTGCCACATTGTCCCCACAACCTCTGATGCATTATTACCACAATATGGTACTGCAGGAAGTAGTACTGTATATTGCTCTCAGAATTGTGATAAAAAGGGAAGAAACAAACACACAGTAAGATAATGAGCCAAAACATCTGAAGAACAGCACTAAGCAATACATTCAGATCATAGAAGAGCAACACAGTCTCCAGACTTAAAGTCCATCTAGCTGGATTGGGATGAACTGAACAGAAGGGTGAAAGTAAAGCAACAAAAGTTTAGGCACCCTGCCTACATTTGTAGACCTTTGACCAGTAGTGCATACTTGCAATTTGTTTCTTCTTTCAAATGTAATTTGAACTAATTTCTTCAGTAATGCTGGTAAAGTGTTGTTTATGGGGTGAAAGCAACTGCAATCTGTGGCACAATCACTCTCGTTTTAAATTCAAACTTGAACAGAAATGCAAGTTTGTGAGATATGTGATATATAGGCTATAAGAAAGTGGTACAAATGTTTGGTAAACGTTGGGTCAGTGAATGTGTGGCGTGTGTATATGCAATATGGCTGTCGATGAGGATATGCGTTCACTCATCTTTCTTTGTCTCATACTTTTTACATTGCTCTTTTCTTTTAAAAAGGATGTCCATTCCTCTAGAAATCCATTGGTCACTCAGCAGCAGACATGGCTCAGATCTTCTTATTCATACTTCCCATGGTGTGCAAAAAAATACAGACCAGTAACAGAAAACTTGATGGATTATTATCCAGCAAGGCAACTGTCTCTACAATTGGAAGACCTAAGCAGGCTGATTTTATATATATATATATACGGTGGGGATGGTGTTTTGGGGGTCATAGGCAGCATTTTTCTTCCTCCAAACACGGAGAGTTGAGTTAATGCCAAAGAGCTCAATTTTTGTCTCATCTGACCACAGCACCTTCTCCCAGTCACTCTCTGAATCA
>JBBPDA010000105.1:6552349-6566653 GCA_037974385.1 Arnoldichthys spilopterus
TCTGCTCCACGTCTTGGAAGTCGCTTTGGATAAAAGCGTCAGCCAAATGAATAAATGTAAATGTAAATAAATGTAAAATGTAAATGAATAAGAATTGTTGATGCCTAAATGCATTTGAACTCGAGTTTCCCCACAAAGATACTAATTAAAAGCACATTATAAAACTTGACACTTCTAATGATCATGATGTTCTGGTGATGCCACTAAGATGCTGATTATTGTGATTGTGCGCCCCAGTCGTTTCACATAACAACAGTTTTTGTGCATGTAATACTGGGTTATTGTGTGTTTTTATAGAACGTAGAGGAAACCGAAGACTATAAAGCAACCTGAAAATGTCATGATTTTACTTCTCACCCATAGCACGAGCACACGCATACACGTGCACCCTCATACATGGGCGAAAGCTTGCAGTCAGAATACAAATTTAGCTGATGTGCATTAATATTCTCAATGTGAGCCACAAGATAAGATTTTGTATCTCTTCCCTTCTGATGATCTGATAAAGATTAGGATGGATTATTGATTTAGTTTGTGTTTTTAAATATACATTCTCTTGACATTGCTGCAACATTTCAAGGTGGCTGATGTGAAACGCTATGAATGCACTAATGAGGCATTCCGAGACCATGACTGCAAGGTTGATTGGATGCGTCCAACACCGGTCGTTATATTAATAATGTGGAATGTGGCTTGAGTTTCATGCACGGGCTGACATTGAATTAGATGGAAAAGATTTAAGATGCTTCTGTATCCCAATTTTCCTTTTTCATGCATTTCTGGCATTTTCCCCCTCTATATATATCTCTGTATCTTGCATGTTGATCTGTCTCCATCCTTCCATCTCTCTGGTGTTTATATTTATCTCAGCGGGGCCCATACTGAATGCAGGATTAAAAGCCTGTTCTGCTTGAACGGCAGAGCGACTTAACCCAGCGCTATTTATAGATCTGCACGGATCCCGCACGTGCAGAACACAAACAAACGTGCCAATTGTTTTTGTCCCCCACCCAACACCCCCCACACACCCCCCAACCCCCATCCCCCCTCTCGCACAGCTCTGATCTCCCTGCATGTGTTCCAGGCTAAAATTAGAACAGGCCTCCACAATACGCTCTTGACATGCTAATGCCTGCCGGAACAGCTAACACAATAACTAGTGATCAGGGTTTGTTGTCTGTAGTAGAGCCGAATGGCTCTGAACGGGGAAGTGCATACTTTCAGAGTCCAACTGAAGCCACCATGGAGTGGATTAGAGAATTATGTGCTGATCCATGCTCTGGTGATACTTCCTTATTCTCCTGCTTCCAAGGGTTATGATAGAGAGGGAAAAATAGGACTTGGAATTTGTAAATTGATGGGTGATGGCAGGGTCAGCTTCTAAATAGTGAAGTTGTTCACTTCTCTTTAGTGCCCTGTCCTAGCTGTATAAAAGGCTATTCTATCTCTTTACAAACCACTGTGATGCCATGCACCTGAGCTAGGGGAGCAATAACAGTCTACTGTAGATTTCCCAATACCTTTACAAGCAGTGGAAGCATCCATGTATGGTTAAGCTTTAAAAACAGCTTGTTTTCAAATAACAGTTTTTGTGATATCACAAAACCAACATATTTACACATATATCCCTATCTATACTGCAACAATTAAGCCCTGACCTTTCAAAAGGAACTTCTAAGGAATGTGTGTGTGTGTATGTGTGTATGTTTTTGAAAGTATTAGAACATACCAGTTAACACAATTACCATACATAAACTTTCAGGAAATCCACCCATTTCACTGGCTCATCTAGTTAAGATTACCTATCACTAATTTATCCTATTCATAAATAACATCACATCTATTTTCACTCCTATTGTACCTTTTTTAAATCTTTATTGCTTGCCCATCCAGCACCAAAGCAATAGATGCCAGTAAGCTACTTTTAATGTAGCCTTTTTCAAGCTTGCTCTTCTCTGAAAATTCTTTTCCACCAAACAAATAACATTTGAATAAAAAGGTTAAAGACCTTAATAAGGATGCAAAAAGTAAATGAATTTTCTTTTGTAAACACTGCAAACGTTGTTTTTTTCTGTACTATGAAAATTGTAAAGTGTTGAAGACAGATGTGTGAAAAGGGTCCATTGAGGAGATAAAACATTGAGAATTAAATTAAAATGTAAACCCCCCAAAATGCCCTGTATTATAATAAAAAATTAAACAATCAAAATGCTTTGTGTCAAATCAAACCTCGAGACAAAGAACATGGTAATTAAGTACTGTAAATAATTACAGTATATTATTTATCATTTAACATCTTGCTGTTCCAAAAAGCTTTAAACCTTTTTTAGTTATAAATTAATAACTAAAAAATTAAATTAGCAATTAATTAAACTTATAAAACTTAAAAATGATCGTTTTTGTTTTGGCCCCATCAACACGAACGTCTAGTCCACGCAGACGTTCAACTCTTGTATAAGTGAACGCGCTATGAGTGACGAAGGTGTTTTTAAGCGGCGTTTGATTTAATATGACGTTACATTCGCGTTCATTCCCCTCTTGTTTAACGCCAACCTGCAGCTCAGACTGTAGTACTGTATGTCACCTGTGGGGGGGCAGTAATCAGTGTTGTTTTTAATCTGTGGGGTTTGAGCTTTATTCTGCACTGTATTCGTGAAATATGGATCAGTGGCTTTATTTAGACCTAAACCTTGACGTCATTGTGTTAAAAAAATCCTGATACGGGAAAATAACGTCGTCCCTACTGGGATCACACTCTGACTGTACGATCATGAGACGGCTATAGTCCTCCAGAGCGCTAAACTAACGGCATGTAAACGCAATGAAGACGTTTCTTTGCGCTTATTGGGGTTTCGGCAGAAACTGACGGCAAGAAAAAGGCACACGTTTTTTTGACGCCCTCCGAACGCGCAGCTGACCGAACGTGATCCCCGAAAGCCGTGTGGACGGTCTGATTCTCTCCCATGTGCAAAAAACAGTCTGCGTTCAATCCACGGTCACCTGACGCCACAAATGTCCGTATGGACAGGGCCAAATATTAAGGCTCTGTCCACACGGACGTCTGAATCAAGCGTTTTCCTGATGTTCATGACGTTTGTGTGCAGATCAAATGCTGACCGTCCACGTGCTTTCGGGGCTCGCGCTCGGATGGCGTCAAAAAATTTCGCATGCAGCTTTTTCTTGGCGTCAATTTATGCCGAAATCCTGATAAGCGCAAAACGATGATATTTTCGTCGTATCAGAAGGATTTTTAACACAACGACATCAAGGTTTAGGTCTAAATAAAGCAACTGATTCACATTTCACTACAGGATAAAGCTCAAACCCCACAGATTTAAAAAACACTGATTACTGCCCCCACAGGTGAACACGCAGAATTACAGTCTGGGCTGCAGGTTGGCGTTCAACAGAGGCAAACGAACGTGAATGTAGCATCATATTCAAGTCAATCAACCGCCTACAAACCGCAGCTAAAACGCCTACGTCACTCAGAGCGCGTTCACTTTTACAAGATTTGTGTGGACTAGGCCTAACAATTCAAAAACATTTTTTAAAGAACAATTTGTATATTGTATATGTGTAAGATCTAAATTCTTACATTCTTGCATCCACTGAGCTAAAAATCTTGCAATCTTATAGGATTTACTTTTAAAACGTGTATTTGTGTTCAGTACACGATGGCAGGGCTGTTTCTGGGGCAAATTTTCACCATCCAGATGGTGTTACTCTTGCAATCATACATAACTCTGAATGTCTGTTAACATTGTCATTAATAAACAGCAGGCCCATATATTGGCCTGAGGCTATCTTTGTTAGACTTCAGCTGCACACCCTAAATGACTGAACATAAAATATCAACAACCCTAATGAGGCTGATGCCAGCTTGTTTTCAAGGCAGTGAAGTGAATGAGAGATGAAGGGAATTTTTTCTATGCAGCTACTAACATGCAATTCACGGTACACTTCCAAGAGTAAATACCATATGTCTCTTCTGCCACTGTTCCATGGCACTTATTTTTCAAACTTCAGATAAACAAAAGATTGTGATATTAATATCACAATAAGCATTTGAGGAGATTTGTCCAATATCTGTTGCATTTATTTTGGGCTTCCAGATGAACGCTATGATCAAATGAGCCTGCTGCGCTAATTCGTCTGCCACATGGCAGTCTTTGGCACTTCTCGGTATCACTGATGGAGCCATTAGCCTCGTACTACAAAGTTATTCCTGCTAGAACAAAGGGCCTGGCTGGCTAGCCAGGGGAAAGGGGACACCATTAGGACTTGTACCGGGGTATTGCGCCTGTTCTCGTATCACAAAAGGTTATGTGTGGCTGCACTAAACAAATAGGGCCTTCATGGGATCTGCGCTTTGTTTTCAGAGCACGCACAGAAACATGCTGATTTTAATTGGAATCAGGGTACAGAGAAAGGAGACCGACGGGGAGAGCAGGAGTTGTCGTGGTGTCAGGGTCTTTGTGCCCGTCAAGGGAAAGCGAGAGATACTGGATGTTCTGCCAAAGTCCTGACAGCACCAATTACAGTCTACACAGATACTGTTCTTGCCATCCGGCCTTTTGACATTTTGGGCTTTTGTCTGCATCCATGTTGGATGTTCACCCAGGAGTCCGCTGATTCAAACGAATTCAAACAGTTTTACGTAACAGAGGCTGGGCTTGGTGTCCATCATGCCTGTTGCTAAAGCATTAGCACAAGGCATTTTCGCATGCCGTCTAGCTCATACAAATAAACTTGACTTGACTTGACATGTGGCTTAGCTGTTCTTTGCACTATTGTTAGGAAACTATTATGTGTCAAGACAGTTCACTGGTAAAAAATTACTCACTTATATCACTTCATTTCTAATAATACTTTTGGGTATGGTTCACATTGCCTTATAACAGCATCAGATAAGGATTGCAGCAGTTTCTTGAGATTTCTTGTCCATTCTAACCCACTCTTCCGCAGACTGGGTGCAGTCATTTAAAGAGTTTTTGTATGGATTTTACTTGCTTTTTTCCCAAAATTGGGATTTAGGCCTGGTAGTTTTGCTGATCACTCAAAATGTCCCAGTTTCATCATGTCTGTTGCACCAGTCAAACACACAGACGTTACACTAAATTAATGAAAGTTTGTGTTAAAACAGACAAGAAATGAATCTCAAGAACCTCAAATAGCTAGCATGATGCATGCAAATACGTTTTTGTCTGGAAAGCTTATTTTTACTACGCATGAGTGTGTAAGAGATTGTTGCTTTGAAATTGATTTGCTGTGCTGTAATTTAAATGGAAAGTGACTGTCATTGTGAACACATTCAAGCACCAAGCATTTTGTAATTTAACATATTTTTTTTAGGAAAATTAATAAAGGGTAAAGCTGTTCAAGCGAGGATTGCCTTAGAAATATTAGTACTGCATTGTATATAAGATTTGTATTTATTTTGCAGACTAGACTAGAGAACACCAACATAAACATATTTGCTATGGATAACATGTAAAACTGCTTTGTGACATACTCTGATGTAAGGGTGTACGGATGCCGGGAGTCTAGGCTTTTTCTGGGGCAGGGGGATGCTACTGAACTTTGTCTCATTAGCAGACCAGAAAATAGCTTCCTTCCCCTTTATCTCAATAGCTTAGTTGCTATTTTAGGGCTTGACCTAGATTGCATTTCATTTTGTCTCATTCCGTTGTCAAGTTTTATGGAATTTCTAAAGGACCTTGGTCTGCAACCCAGCTCTTAACTGAACATTTGTTATGGAATAAGTAATGTAACTAATGGTTTTCATGTTGCTGTTCACCATGACTAGTTGTTCCGAAGTTGACATGTGTTGATGTTTAATCATTGGCTGCCTTCTCGAAATGCTTTTTTATTTCCAGACCTCTCTCAGCCTTTTACTGTCTTATCCTATGGATAAACTGATTTGGTCTCATTTGGAGTCAAACGTTCATTTTCCCAAGTCTTTGATTTGCTGCTTTTGCCCAAACCGAAGAAACCAAATTAAAATGTATCAACCCTCACATTATAATTTCCAATATATATATATTTATAATTTTTATGGTTTTACATAGTTACCTGTAGGAACAGCCCTAAAGCTTTTACATGATGGTGAATAATTCAGTTATCACAATTCTTTCACTGAAACGAATTGGAGGTGGACGACTTTCTGGCCCCCTTGAAAATCAGGTCTTGTATTTGCCGGTCCAACATGCTACCTGGAAAGCACCAATCTTCCTCTTTCTACCGAGTAGAGGTACACTGTGAATAAGTGGATTCTGGACAGTAAAAGACACTTTAATTGCCCATTTATCTGTAAGTGCTTGGTTGGGCACTAAATACAAGTTAGACATTTTAGTAAACAAAGCAAAGAAAAAATGTTCCTGTGTTTTTTTAAATTTTTTACAATGCTTAGAGTGTAGGGACTACAAGGGCACAGCATATGGGCAACAAGTGGCCTGGGCAAAAAGTGGGTGAAGATATTACATATTCCGCTTGATTTGCAAATGTTGGAGCAACATGTGGCAGCCAGTTGGCCTGCCCGGTATGAAGGTATTGTGGTATACCTGATTATTTATAAATGTGGAACGTATTGTTTTCTATACCGTCACTACCGCTCCTCTTTCTGTATTAAGATAATTGTTGTAGTGCATAGTACGTGCCACCAGATGTCAGTGTATTGGTAAGAAAGATGATGAAAGATGGTGACTTGTGTGCCCATCCCACCTGGTTGACAAAACAAAAACGTGGCAGCATCATCCATCTACAACTCCCCACCCCCCCCCAAAATGTTTTATTTAGAATTTTTATATTTAAGGGGCTGGAAATGAAGATTATTTGACACAGTAAGTGGTCGCCTTTTACTTGACTAGAATTTAAATCAGTCAGTGCTCCTTCTTCCTCTCTCTTACCTTTTGTAGAGGCATTGTACTGCCAGGTTATAGCATATCTAACGATACAAAGCTCTAGGGACCTCAAATAATCTGGTGAGGTGGGGGGGACTAGTTACCTCTAGTAATTCTTCTGTAACAATAAAACTACTTCTACTAACAGTAATAAAAATTGGGCGGCACACTGGCGCAGTAGTATGCGATATCGCCTCACAGAAAGAAGGTCCTGGGTTTAATCTCCGGTTCAGCCACAGGTCCCTTTCTAAGTTTGCAAGCGTCTCCCCTGTGTTTGCATAGGTCCTCTCCCACTGTCCAAAGGCTTGCACTAGGTTTATTGGAGACTCTAAATTGCCTATAGTTGAGTGTGTGAGTGAATGGTTGTCTGTGTTGCTCTGTGAGGGGTTGGCCTCCTATCTTGGGTGTTCCCTGCATTGTACCCATACTCAGTTGGGATTGGCTCCAGGTTCCCTGCGACCCAAAATAGATAAGCGGTTTGCAAAATGAATGAATAATAATAATCATGTTAAATTGATTAAATCAATCAAATTTACATGTAAATCTATATTTATATAGGACTCTTATTGTGATAGCAGTGGTTTTCATACTGAATGGAGTGATGTTATTGCGAGTGAAATGTTGTTGAATCTTTATTTTTTAAGCAACAAAAACACCAGTCTAAGCTGATTTTATATGGCTTATGTTAAGCAATCAGCCACAATGTCTGGTGGGCATTCAGAGCTACCTAAATTTAAGAATAAAGTGTAATTATGTGATGAGTAACATGAAGCTGGGACCCACAGAACTGTAATTTGAAACCTTTTTTTCTAATTTAATACATTTTCCAGCAAACCATAAATAATGCTGTACAACTAACCTAAATACGAATCTCAGCCATACAAGTGTAGTTCTGTGCCATAATGGAAGTTTTCGTTCAGTCAACCCGTGTAAACAAAGTTATGATTCTACTCTACTACCCTAAGGCGCTCATGTAAATTGACCATGGCTTACAAATTGTATGTTGAAGCAGTTGCAGGTTGTGTACCCACTTTACTGTGCAAAGATAGCTTCAGAAGCCAGCCTGGCAAGCCCCAGTGTAGGAGTATTTCAGAGAATCTGCAGTTTTGCCTTGGCTACACATTCACTCAGATGCAAGGTGACCTAGAGAGAAGCTCCGGCAGCCTCCAGTGTCTATGTTTAGCTTCTCACTGGCCTTAATTTGTTATTTTTCAGTTTCTAGTCCAGTCTTTTGGTCCATGGCTCCTGCAATTTCACTGTGTTATTGGCAATTCAGCAGTATAGCCAACATCAAAGTTAAGAAATTAAATCAAAGCTGTCATCTTTCCAGATTCGGTGTCACTATATATGTTAAAGCCAAGCTGATTGGAGTTGTCACTGAAGGTTGTGTCAGTAGTTGAAATGCTCACAAGGGAAGAGAGGAGTACATATTTGTTTGCTGTGGCCACAGTGTTCAGTTTATAGTGGCTTAGGCTCTGGAGGATGTCTGGTTTGTCAAACATGGCTACAGGGTTCTGGTGACACTTATCATGACACAGTAATGCTTTGGGAGCTGGCACTGAAGTTCTTTTCTCAGGTTACATTTAGACAGAGTGAAATCCTGTTTTTGAGATAAAAAGCACATTACATGTCTTGGAATTCAATGTATCATGTTTGTAACATTCACATAATATAATATGATGAAATAAAACATAATAATAAAATATGCCTGCATGACTAAATGAAGTACCAGCTGGTCAGAATAGGGATGCAAATAATATAGATTCAATATTCAACAGTGAAATACCCCTGAACACTGTAACTAGCAAGAGAGAAAAAGAGAATAAACCTGAAATATATACACACACACAACTTCAATTTCATATATATCTCCTTTTCTCTCTTATATATATGGCTACTGTTAAGTATTGGTTATGTTTTTGATTCAATGTTTCCAAATCTTGGTATTCACTGTCTTTCCTCTAATGGTCTCCACAACAACAGTACTCAACTACATTCTCTGTTAGTCAAATTATGAAAAAGCAAAGAATTGTGGATTGTGGAAGAGTCATTATGTTACTTGTGGTGCCGAACAACATCTTATGCAGCTTGATTGTGTCTTAAAATCATTATTAGTAATAATAAATTAAATTGTTCATTAAAAAGGTGTATTAAATCATATTGTATTGCAATTTTTGTGGGTTATGTGTTGGTGACTGTACCACAATTAAGGGAGCCTGTCAACATTTATTGGCTTATTGCTTTATTGACCCAAATTCATATGCTACACAAATTCTTTGCATCAAATGTAACACTTTCCCACCAGTGTGTAGGTAATAGGACTCCTCTTGCTCATGCACACTAACCAATCAGCTATAATCATGGCGTGAAGAGGAAAGTCAATACCTTAATGATGTATTAAAACTTCCCAGGACCAGTGAAGTCAACCACTAAATGTTTGTGATATGATACCTCTGTTTAAATAGTCTCACCATAGGCCATGGCTGAGTGCAGCTGCTTTGTTTCTCCATATGTTTGCCTTTTGCATGCCACTACATAGACAGGGTCCAGCGTTGCTATCATTTCCATAACTATACAAATCATATTTTGCTTAATTGTGCTGTGGTTAACTATGCATGTATTAGTGACACAGGGCTTGAATTTCTTACAGCATTTAAACAGGCACAGCACCTTGGTCAAACAAGGATGGCCATGCAAAGTGGACCTGCTCTCTTCTTAGCACTGGTAACCACTGCATATCAATTGCAGATATCAATTTTTAACCCTCCTCACTCCCTGTGTACATACTTATACGCTATATTTCCCATGCAAATCCCCACAGACCAAATGCTGTGTATGTTTTAACTTGAGATTCATTGTCATTTTTTTTCTGTCTGTCCACAGCCTTCTACAGTCATGTGCCCTTCTTGGGTCTCTTCAAATGTGTAATTTTTTACAAGAAACATTAAGGCTTAGGAAGCAAATGAGTGTGTTTTAGATACATTCAGAGGTTGCTGTAAGGTGCAAGACAAAAACTTAATCTAGGCAAAGTGTAACCCAGTGATTTCTGCCTTTTTGCCAGCAGTAAGTAGAGTGTCCTTCAAATTCAGTCCCATTTCAGAGCCTGTGTGGACTTCAGCAGTTCGACTTTAGCTATAGCATAAATCCAGCTTTACCTTCAAGGATGAGCAGGCGCCGGGTGATCCGAGACAAAAGCAGCCCCTGGATGGTGTGCTGCTAAGAATAGATACACAGACACGCACACGCGCACATATAAACTCTTCTACTCACCGATGCATGCAGTATTCTTTATTACCAGGGGGCTAATTAGAACGGCTTCACAGTATTTGCTCAGGGATCATGCTTCCTATGATAATTCTCTAAAATAGAACTTGGGTAGAGCCTGTGGAGCTCTGGGAGGACGACATGAAGTTTTTTTTTTTAATTTTTTGGAGGAGACCCCCACCCTCTTTTTTTTCTTGATCCACTTTGTTCTCAGCATACATTAAAAGAAAGATGGATAAATTGAGATTGAGCAGGGAGATGTTACAAAGGGGAAAGAAACTTATTATTTTAACAGGCGAAGCTCCGAAAGAGGCTGAGCATCTGCTCAGAGCTAAAATCTCGCACTTGGTGTGTTATTGGAAAGGGACTGATTGTGCAGCTTGGTCTGTATGCCTCCTTGCATACTGATGCTCTTCTCTGTTCTCTCTCTCTCTCTCTCTCTCTCTCTCTCTTTCTCTCTGTTTCTCTCTCTCTCTTTCTCTCTCTCTCACTCACTCTCGCTCTCTCTCTCTCTCTGGGTTATTTATAGCCAAGTCTTGCTGCGCTGGGGCTGCTGGGAGACCATGAAAGCCTTTTCATGTTCTCATAGTAATTACCACCGTGGTGCCCGGTCTGCAGTAGGAGGAGAGGGGGCAGTGTTGCTGCTGCCGCTTCATGGACATGTGCTGTTTTCAATCAAATCACGCATGCTTTTATCGATTTCGTCGTTACATCGACCTTTGATTAGCCTTTGCTATGCTTAGACTGCTGGTGTCACCTTTTCTTTTCCCTCATTAGCACTCAAAACTTTCACATGAACCAAAAGGAAGGGTCACTTTCTTCAGTGACTGCTACCCACAGCAAGAGTGCTTCTCATTTGCCATTTCATGTAATCGGCCACTTTTCTAGGTTTGTCTAAGCTAAGTGATTTGGATTGAGTAATTTGAAGGTAAGCGCTTTCTTTCTCTGTGTTTTTCCTTACAGATTCACAGATGGAACAGTCTGTGGAGCTCCTGAAGCCATCGGCTTTTGACCACATTCCCACAGGTAAAATGTCATTCTCAAAGACTTGATTAATGAGAATAATTAATAACACTTATAATGTGTCTGCAATATTATAAAACCACTCATTAATGCATTAGTGAGGTATTAATTAAATGTTAATGTTGCTAATCTAATAAACTAAAAAATCTAACTTTATTCACAGTAGAACATCAAAAACGTTGAAATGAAACCTGTTACTATTGCATTTAAAATATTAGCTCATTTTGAATTTAATGCAACACATCTCAAAAAGGTTGAGATGGGGCAGCAGAAAAAGTAAGTGGTACTAAAAAGAAACAGCTGGAGGAACATCTTGCAACTAATTAGGTTAATTGGCAACAAGTCAGTAACATGAGGCAGTGTCACTCAGAAGTAAAAAAGCAGTGGTTAACTGATCTGCCAAAAATTTCAACCTACAAACAATTTCAGAATTATGTTCCTGAATGTGAAATTGTGATGACTTTGAATATCTGATCATCTAAAGTACATAATATCATTAATAGATTCTGAGAATCTGGAGAATTCTCTGTGCACAAGGGACAGGGTCATTGGATGCCATGATCCTCGGGCCCTCATGCAGCACTGCATTTAACACAGGCATCATTCTGTCATGGAAATCACTTCATTGACTCAGAAAGACTTCCAAAAGTCTGTGAACGCAGTTTACCATGCCATTCACAAATGCAGGTTAAAGCTACATCTTGTGAAGAAGAAGCCATATGCAAACATGATTAAGAAGAGCTGCCATCTTCTCTGGGCCAAAGCTAATTGAAAATGGGCTTAGGCAAAGTGGAATCTTTTCTGTGGTCAGACAAATCAAAATTCTTGAAATCAAATGAAATTTTTTTGGGAAAAATATGGACACTGCATCCTCCAGACTAAAAAAGAGAGGGACCATGATTATTATCAGTGCTCAGTTCCAAAGCTTGCATCTCCGATTATATGGAGGTGCATTAGTGGCTATGGAATTGGCTGCAGGCACATCTGGAAAGGCACTGTCAATGTTAAAAGGTATATTCTAGTTTTAGATAATATTTGCTCCCATCCAGCCTTTTTTTTTGAGGGAAGGCCTTGCATATTTCAGCAAGACAATGCTAAACTGCATACTGCATCTATTACAAAAGCAAGGCTTTATAGTAGAACCAAGTCCAAGTACAGAACTTTCACCAATTGAAAACCTTTGGAGCGTCATGAAATGAAGAACATTTCCCGCCCAAAGTCCAGCAACTGGCCTCCAGGATTCCCAGGTATTTAAAGGCTTTTGTTTAAAGAAAAGGGGAATGCTACACAGTGGTAAACATGACCCTGTCCCAACTTTTTTGAGATGTGTTGCTGCCATCAAATTCAAAATGACCCTTTTTTTCTTGAAAAACATTCGATATTTAAACGTTTAATGTTTTCATTGTTTTGGTTTTGGTTTTTATGCAATTTGCAAATGATTTCATTTTCAAAGGTCTTTTTTGACTTAATTATTCAATATTGCATATCTCTGAGTGGCACAAGTATAAGAAAAGTACATTACTTTCAGTATCTGGTGTACCTCTTTGTGAAGCAATAACTGCAAATAAGCATTTCCAGTTACTGCAGTTTCCTCACATGGACAACCCACTTTATGCTCTTCCACAACATTTCTGTTAAGGTCAGGCCTTTGGTCTGGCTGGTTCAAGACACTAACTTTATTCTTCTTTAACTTGGTAGAGTGACTTGTTTGTTTTGGGTAATTTTCTTGCCTCATGACCTTTTTCTTGAGATTAAGTTCACAGACAATTTGTACTTGACATGTTCCTTTAGACTTCACTTGAATAAATCAAAATTAATTGTTCTGTTGATAATGGCAAACTGTCCTGGTCCAAACCATGATACTATGACCACCATGTTTCAAAGATGGTGTAAGGTTCTTATGACAAACTGCAGTGTTTACATTTCTTCAAGCATGCTGCTTCTCATTTAAACCAAAACTTCTATTTTTGTCTCTTATGTATATAATTTTTTTCCAATAGCCTGTCCATGTGATGTTTAGGAAACTGTAGATGGGCAGCAATATTCTTTTTGGAGAGCTCTGGCTTACAGCTTGCAACTCTCCTATGCACTCTGTTGTTGTTCAGAGTTCTCCTGATGCTGAACTCATAAACATTAGCATTATTATTATTTTTTGCCTAGAACTTACCCTGGCTTTTTCATTGTAATCTCCTAGTCTATTACATGCTTTGCACTTTGTTGGCCAACCACTACTGGGGAGGGTAACAATGGTCTTGAATTTCCTTTATTTGTCTGACTGTAGATTGGTGGATTCCAAACTCTTTAGAGTTTTGTAACTTTTTCCAGCCCTGGGGAATATCAACTTTTTCTGAGAAACCTCATTTGTTCAAGACATGATGCACTTTCACAGACATGTGTTGTGAAGATCAGACTTTAATAGATGTCTGCTATTAATAAAATAAGGGTGGCAATTCATCCATGTCATCTCATTGACTAAAAACACCTGACTTAACTGCTAATCCTAGAGTGTCTCATTTGTTTAATTGGGTTTTTTGTCTGATGACATGTTATATTTATACTAAATCTGATGTTTTATATGTAGGTGCCTTGCTCAAGGTATTTCAACCAGCGACCCTTTGGTCACAAACCCGCTCCTCTAACCTTTAGGCCATGGGTAGCCCCCTTAATATTTATAATATATTACCAAGTTAATGGGCACATTTTGAGTACCAGTGTTCAATTCTGAAACAATTTCATAGAAGCTAGCTTGATATATGTTGAATTAATTGTTGTTCTGTTCAGCTTCTGTTAGAATTACACTGTAGGGAACCTTAAATAGCATTGTAATTATTCACCAGAAACACATTTCTAAATGGAAAATATAACACACTGTATACAATTCATTAGTTTAACCTAAAAATTTACTTTGTGTGATAGCAAGCAATTAAACGTGTTTTATTTCATTACAGTAGTTATTTTGAATGAAGTGATGTAAAGCACATTTTTTTATTTGGTTAAACAAAAGCAATATTTTTGTGCATGCATGCAGTTTTTTGCATTATGAAAGTGAAAGTGACTCTTTGTCATTGTGAACACACTCAAGCACCACAACGAAATGTGACCTCTGCATTTAACC
>JBBPDA010000105.1:6566753-6579083 GCA_037974385.1 Arnoldichthys spilopterus
CATTGTGAACACACTCAAGCACCACAACGAAATGTGACCTCTGCATTTAACCCATTACACGTGCACATGTGGAGCAGCGGGCAGCTACCAACAGCACCCGGGGAGCAGTGAAGTGGGACAGTACCTTGCTCAAGGGTACCTCAGTAGTGCCCGGGTCGGTACTCGAACCTGCAACTTTTAGGTCCCAAAGGCAGTGTCCTAACCACTAGGCCAAAACTGCCCTATGCATGCAGAGTGTTAAACTGTTCTTAATCTGAACCACCCAGCAACTATGTTTTCTTATGTATAAATTACTATTAGTACTATGTTTTGATTTATCCAAACACCTCATATGAACCATCACAGAACAATATAAAAAAGTAGTTAATGGTTTGGGACTTATTTGCATATTGGAGCCCTCTGTGTGATCAGTAGAGCAAATATTATAAAAACAGCTAATTTGCACAACTGATATATTCTGTCCTTTTATTACCACATATCAGATTGTTGTGTTGTGTCTGATAAAGGTAAGTTAACAGCTTTTATTTAAGAGGAAAAATGCATCAAGAATTCAAGACACATTAGAAGTGATTACGCTCTATTTGGAAAAATAAGGAATGAACAGGCTCTGTGTATTAATTTCATCTCATTGTAACACCTTTATTTAGCACACTGAATTATAGATGAGGTCTTAAGTGCTAAGGAGGGAGGGAGGGGATGGGAGAGTGAGGGTGGAAAGGGTTTGGGGAGGCTGGAATAGAAGCCCTATGCAAATGAAAGATTTTACATTAGCATTTCAAACCAACAGCGTGAAGACGATTTCAGCAGTGAGGGTTTGCTCAATTCCATCTGTTCTGCTCTGTCCCCACTCACACTTTCTTTCAGTCTTTCCCAATTTCATCTATGATGTCAGTCTCTTATTTGTTGTCCTTCAGTGTTTTTCAGATCTCTTGATCTGCATGCCCTAATTTTTGATTTCATGCTTTTTTAGAAAACTTTTTTAATTCCCCCAGCACTTCCCCCACTTTACTCATCTCTCTGTCTCTCTGTTCTGCTGCATTATTCCTGTCCTTTCCCACTTTTTGTGTTTATATCCATTCCTCTTCACTTATTTATTTTCACTTTCATTAGTTTCATGTAGCACCCTTTTGTATTCTCCCCCAAATCAAGTCAAGTCAATTTTATTTCTATAGCGCTTTTACCAACTGACGTTGTCACAAAGCAGCTTTACACAATCTGGGTCCGAGCCTCTAATGAGCAAGCCAATGGTGATATCCATTCCTTAATCTTCCACAGCCTTGTTTCATATGCAAAGTTATGTGCGGTGTAGCTAGGCTAGCACATACCTAATGAGCGTTCCACACTGAGCCACAGAAGTGAGAGGTCTATGTCCTTTGTACAGAACTTCAAGTCTAGGATGTTGGTGGGTTTCATCACATTAACTGCTTACATCATGCCCTTCCACAACATTTATATTGGGTTAAGGTCAGGACTTTGACTTTTCTAGTTCAAAACATTGGGCTCTGTTTTGGCTGTCTACTGCAAAGCGTGAAGTGCAAGGCACAACTAACATTCATGAGTGTGTCCAAACCCCTTTTGCTATTTCGACCAAACAGCGAAAAAAGGTTGTTTTAATTTAGATTTATGTATTTATTTTTTTTTTATTATTACTTAATTCATTAATATTAATAAACAATTAATTATTTAGAGGTGTGTTTTGGGCTTAACATGCAATAAACCAATCAGAATGGCACATCACCTCACCTTTAAAAGTCAGGGGCATACGAGCTATGGCATATTGCTGTTACAGTGACCTGCTTGTGTGCAAAGTGAAAATTCACGGGAGTAGCACTGTTCTAATTAAGCCTTTCAAGTGGCATTAGTGCACTTGCACACTGTGTTCGTAACGAGCTTTGTGCACCCGCACGTTCCTAAAACCTGCTGCTTGAATATGGTTTAATAATTTGCCACTGACTTTAGTGGGGTTTTTTTTGGCACAATGTTATTTCACTCCCTTAAAATCGCCAACCCATGCCTCATTTAAAACGCAAGCAAGAAATGAGTGTAGAATCGTTGATTATGCGCATGGCATGAAATAGAAGAATGCTCTGGTATTAAACTAACAAAATGATATGGGTCACACTTTCCGCTGGTGCAAAATAGGGCCCATCAACTTCACTTTTCTTTAACTTGGTAGAACGTCTTGTCACACAGATTTATTTAATATCCCAAGGTATGTTAGGCCCAACTAGGCTAGAACATTCTCAATAAATGTTTAATGCCAAACCTTAGGAAGGGAGAGGTGTGTGTGTGTGTTGCTGTGTTTGTTGTGTGTGTGCAGGTGTGTATATTGAAATGTAGGCACTTCCTTAAAATGTACCTTCTTGATTTATCAGCTTAATGAGTAGTTTGCGATTTGAATGACAAGCATGATATCCACAGGTCATTTTAGAGGTATGCTCTGCATTGTTTTTGTGCAAGTAATTCTTTTTTTTTTTTCAAATTAAATTTCATTCAGTGTGTATTTGCATCAGTTTATTTAAATATATCTGCCAACTGTGGCATAATTATATATGATTGTCTAATTAGGCTGACCCTCCGACTACTCTAGAACACACTGACTGATCGGTTTTGTTGTCAGGAACCATAAATATATAGGAATATACAGTTGTGTGGACAAAAATAAGGACATCTCATGAAAATTGTTGAAGTTTATTTGTATATTTGAATAAACATTGTATGTACATTGTACACATACAGTGAATACAGATAATGGTGATATTATTAGAGGCAACCACAAGAAATAATTCTATAACTAAAAATTTAGTCAGCAAAAATATTAACAGATATAATATTCTTCTGTGGAGAAATTAAGAACACCCTTGGCCTCAGAAGCTAGTATTGCACCCATTAGCAGAAATGATTTCTTGTATGCATGTCTTTGACATCAGTGACTCTTCTGATCACTCCATCCATCCATCCATCCATTTCAAACCGCTTCTTCCATTTCCGGGTCACGGAGAAGCTGGAGCCAATCCCATCGCAGGGCAATACATACACAGACAACCATTCATACACACATTCACACCTATGGGCAATTTTCCAATCCAATCAACCTACTGCAAGCCTTTGGACAGTGGGAGGAAACCGAAGCACCCGGAGGAAACCAACGCGAACACGGGGAGAGCTTGTGTGCCGCCCCTCTTCTGACCACTCTTTCATGCAAAAGTTCAAGATGTTTCAGGGGTTTCTGGTGTTTTTCTGCCCTTTTCTACTTCTACACAACTTTTCAGTGAGGTTTGAAAAAACCATCCTTTCTACTTTTGGAGCCATTCCTTGGGGGATTTGCCAGTGTGCTTAAGATCATTATCCCATTGAAAGGCTCACCTCAGGTTTACCCTCGACTTCTGGATAGATGGCCTCACATTATCTTAAGGCACTCTTTGATTTGATACAGAATTCATAATTGAATCAATGGCTTCAAGCTGCGCAGTCCCTGAGGCAACAAAGCAACCCCAAACCATAACATTTCCACCACCATACACACAGCTGGTATGGGATCTTCTCCTGTAAAGCTGTCAGGTATACTTTTATTGTGACCAAACAACTCGGTCTGCATTATTCCAGAAGGCCTGGTCTTTGCTTATATGTTTTTCGGCAAACTTTAATCTTGCTATTATGTTCTTTTTGGAGAGCAAAGGTTTTTCCTGACATGCCTCTTATACAGGTCATACATCTCTTTCTGATTGTAGATGTAGTATGTAATTTTATATTAATGGTTGCAAGAGTTTCCTGCAGATTTCATGATGAAACCTGTGATTCTTGGAGTGTTTTTGTTAGCATCAAGCAGTCTGCTTTATTTTCAGTAATTTAGGGATCATTTTAAAACTCTTGCCAGAAAAAAAGGCCTCTACACCCTTTTTTCTACAGGCCTACTTTCGAGCATTGTTTATATCTGATCATGATGTCACCATTTACTTTAATAACATAGGGAACGCCATACCTCAGATGTCAAGTTTAGGTAAGGCAGGTTCCACGTGCTAGAGGTTATAATAAATGGCACTTAATCATGGACACCTGCTTCTAATTTTAAATATCTAAAGGTGTGATTAAAGTAAGGATGTAGTTGTTGTTGATGTATTTTTTGTATTTTCTTTAAAATTATGAAAATGACCTACAAACTATGAATTTCATATAATTTGTTGGAGTATTATACTATAGTATTATATTTTTGTCTGTAGGCACTATATGAAATATGTAAAAATACAAATTTTATATGTCAAATATGTTTATAAAATTTCCATAGGATGTTCTTTTCCACATGATACAGTACATGTATATAGTATGCATTTGTTCATGAGTTGGTCCCCCATTTGCAGCACTACATGCTTCTGTTTTTCTGGGTAGGCACACATATAGCTGCTTGGCCATGGAAACCCATTACATGAAGCTCTCAACACACAGTTTTTGTGCTAAGATTTATCCCGAGAGGGTGATTGGAACTCTGCTGTTATTGGGACAACAGAGCATTGGTGACTTTTACACATGTACCTCAGCACTCAGTGACCCAGCTCTGTTACTCTATGTGGTATGCCAAGGTTGAGTTTCTGTTGTTTCTAAATGCTTCCACTTTGCAATAATACCACTTACAGTTGATCATGGAATATCTAGCAGAAAAGAAAGTCTAAGAACTGACCTACTGTAAATGTGGTATCCTATGACCATGCTTGAATTCACTGAGCTCTAGAATGACTGATTCTTTCGCTAATGGTTGTAAGCCTGACTGCATGGTTAGGTGCTTGATTTTATTCACCTGTGGCAGTGGGTGTGGCTTAAAATCCTGAATTCAGTGATTAAGAGATGTGTCACAATACTTTTGCCCATATACTGTTTTGCCAATTGCCAGATTTGTAATGTGTAGAGAGTTTCTTAAATTAAAAAATTTCTTGTATTCAGTCTGTAACACATTTTTCCATACACATTTTATGTTAACCATCCTCTTACCCTACATCAGTTGTCAATTTCTAACCACAGAAATACTATTTAGGCGGTGTACTACTCTGAACCTAGCAATGATACAGATATGGCACAATCCCAGCAGTGCCACTGTACCTGATAAACTCACACCAGCACAGACACAGTGCAGACACTATCATTTAAATACTTCCCAAATAATATCTGGTCAGCAGCAGCCCTGTGGCCATTGATAAATGGAAAATGTCAGGCCTGTTAGAGAATGTTTCTAAAAAAAAAAAAGTGGAGGTGCCGGTAACCGTTATCATTGCATCTCTTATACCCCATTTTTGACTTGTACATTTGCCTGTATTTTTCTATTCAGATAAGCTTGCCTGTTTCTTTTGGCCATACATCATGAGAAGAAAAACAAAAGGGAGCATTCTAGGAAGCAACCTTAGCTCTTAGTGTTTTAGGTTCCTGATAATGGTAAGTTGCTGACAGCACGTTCATGTCTTGCATCCAGAGCTAGCATAACAGCAGGTTTCAGGTGTGCCTTCATATCTGAACTGAAAATAGAGGTTGGAGACTTCAGAAGTGAGAGAACGTCGCACATCTGAATAAGACATGATCACATCACAACTCAAACAGCAAACATTTTTACCATCCCCAGCTATCTTAGATCAGCCATCTGCAGTGTGTTATGTTTCTTAACCAGGATCTACTGCAGAGTTTTTAAAAAAATGCCTACTATTTGCTGAAAATTAGGCTGTCTGGTTGTTAATGTCATTAGCAGTGCCATGAAGCCAGGGGTGAATGAATCTCAGATTGGAGAAATAGATTACACCAATGCCAACACAAGCTGCCCCTACTTTACACGCAGAGTCACAGACCTAGTAACCGCTCAGTCAACCCTCCAGTAATGCTGTCTTTATTTTGTGTATTTGTGTGGGTGTGGGGGGATGGCAGTTCACAACAGCAAACAAGGACAGTCCTCAATATCCTTTTGTGTCTCCCCAATCAGTGCTTTGCTGTTCCCCAGTCATCACTCTAGGGTTTGTCAAACCCATACACTTGCATCACCACTGCTGGTAATACTTTTGTGTGATGGCACTCACCCATAAGTGGTGAACCTGGGTAGGCTGACAACGACAGTTCATGTTATATATGGTTTGACATGCTATTGCCTTGACTCCTGTGTTGCAAATTGGGACCAGCAATACCAGTTAAGTAATTAGATACAATTACAGAAAGGAATGCAACACAACCATACTGATTCTGTACTGGCACATTTTGTGCCTCAAACAGATTATCCATGTTCTTGTCTAGATAGAGAGATCTGGATAGAGGGAAGTGAAAAGGGACATGCAGGTATGGCAGGTTAGCCGTCACTGACTGAGTGGATGCTGTTCCATCAGACATCAGGTACTGTGGGTCTTGTTCTGGCCTGTCTACTCAAGTAGACTGCTGATGTATATCTTGCTGCATAACCACACATGTCCCATGGGTACAACTCATCTAATAAGTGAAGTGAAAGTGACTCTTTGTCATTGTGAACACACTCAAGCACCACAACGAAATGTGACCTCTGCATTTAACCCATCACACGTGCACCAGCGGGGAGCTACCATCAGTGCCCAGGGAGCAGTGTAGTGGGACGGTATCTTGCTCAAGGGTACCTCAGTAGTGCCCAGGCTGGGACTCGAACCAGCCAGCTTCCGGTCCCAAAGGCAGTGTCCTAACCACTAGGCCACCACTGCCTGTTTAATAAGGGAAATGTATGTGTGTGTGTGTGTGTGTGTGTGTGTGTGTGTGCACTTTTATTTAACTCTTTGTGAGGACAATTGTCCTCACAATAATAGGAATACAGGAAAATCTGTAAAAGTAAGGACATTTTGTTGATCGTCACAAAGAACCATGTTGTTTTCCCCACAAATTCACTTTTTAAGTCTTTTGTTTACTGAAGTTAAGGTGAGGGTTAGGTTCATGTTTTGGTGTAATTTTACTGAAATACATTACGTGCTCACAAGGAGAGCAATACCAAATCTGGTATACAGCGGTGCAATTGCTAATACTGTCGCATCACAGCAAGAAGGTCCTGGGTTCGATCCCCGAGTCGTCCACAGGTGCCTTTCTGTGTGGAGTCTGCCAGTTCTCCCTGTGTTTGGCTGGTGTTCTCTTACTGTCAAACGCTTGACTGGATACTCTAAATTGCCCATAGGGCCGTGTGTGAGTATGATTGGTTGACTGTCTCTGTGTTGCCCTGCCCTCCTGTCCTGGGTGAACCCTGCTTTGGGCCCATAGTCAGCTGGGATTGGCTCCAGCTTCCACATGACCCAAAATGGAAGAAGCAGTTTAGCAACTGAATGGATGAGCTGTGTATTATACAGCATCATATATGCATATTTATATTGTATATTGCTAATTGTACATTGTAGTCTGCATAGTTAAAAATAAATTCACACAATTTCTTCTGTGTGTAATTGTACTTGGCCAAAAAGTTGATTTTGATTCTGATTCTGATAATACTGAACACCAACACATCAAGGAAAGCCAGTAATGCAAGAGTAGCTCAAGGAAAAAACAAAACAAAACTGCTGAACAATTTGATAATGATTTGTTGATTACAACATTAACTTTGTTGTTTGACAACAAATGACCATGCAGATCACCCATAACAGGTGACAGAGCAGGAAAAACTTGGTTATTGTTTCTCCAAAGAAAGAAAGAAAGAAATAACAATAATATGTATTGTTATTCATATGTAAACAAAAAAAGCTTTTTATTTTTTTCTGTGGAAAAAAATGAAAAAAACATTAATAAAAAGTTTCATTTCTTGTTAGTTTTCTTTTTTAGTTTTATTACACCAGAGCACAATAGAATAAACACTTATTTACAGTGGATGTTATATTCAGGCTGACCTCTCAGACATGCACAATACAACAAGTGCAGTATAACAAGCATCTCTCAGCAACACACACATGAGATAAAACACAGACACTAACATTTGCTTCATCGTTAGGTTATCATCCAAAAATGCGGTTATGCCATTTTAACTAGGATTTCTTTCCTTGCACTTCTGACTTGATTAGTGGCTCTCTCTCGAGTGCAGCACGGTCCCCAAGTAGCACCGCAGTCGCTGTCATCTCGCTAGGCAAGGCATGATATGTAATTGTTTTCTCCCTGAAATAAGAAGCAGAAAAAGCAGAGTGTGTTCTGCATGTCAAACCTGATTTCTTATTGTGGAAATGAGATAGTTGCATATCCTGCTATGAAAGAGGGCCCTTGATGTCTTGCTGTGGTTTGAAGCTTGATCTCGGATTTTATTTGGCTGGGGGCCATCGTCGGCGCGCACACAGTGTCAACAAGCCTTGGAGAGAGGCAAGCAAGAAACAGCTGACTGAGGACCAGTTGGGCTGGTTGTCAGTTTTAGAACCGTAGAGGTAAACTAGCTTTAAACCCTGGTTTAATGAGACGCTGATCCTTCGCCGGACCTTTTATGAGTCAAGTTTTCATTAAAATGACACATTAAAAGTAAAAAGCATAAATATTAAAATTCTCATAGTAGGTAGGAAAGCTGACCATCAGATCTGAGGAAAATTCCCTTGAATTTATACAGGGGTCACTAGAGGTCATCCGCTATTCCAGTGGGCTAAAAATCCATGTGACTAACCATGTGGCAAGCACTGAGTTTCTAATCATTGACTTAGGAGTAAAATGTGAACCTAGTGTGTCTTTAACCTCAGTCTGGCTTGTAGCTGTCTGGACCTATGCTGAATAAACACCGAACAGCCATTACATTAAAACCATGGCTGATAGGTCCCCCTCATGTCAGAAAAACAGATCTGACTGTGGTGCACTGTGTGTTCTAACACCTTTCTGTCATAGCCAGCATTCACTTTGTGTGCTACAGTAGCTCTTCTGTGGGATCAGACAATTTGGACTACCCTTTGCTCACCATGAGCATTGTGCAATGATCCTTGGGCCTTTAATTGGACATTGGCTCTGACACTGTTGTCCACCATTTTTCTGGCTTCCAACACATCCACTTCAAGAACTGACAGTTCACTCACTGCCTAACATATCCCACCCCTTGACAGGTTCCACTGTAAGGAGATAAAGAGTTTCATAAGGAGTAATGTGCTGTTCACTGGTCACTATCAAAGGGTGAAGGGGTCCTGTTTCATCCTAAAGGAATTAATTGTTCAGCAATGATGCTTTACATTATCATGATTATTATACAGTTACTAAATACATTTAAACATATATATTTTTTTATTGCCATTGTGTGTCTTCCACTGAGAAAAAAAGTCTTTAGAGCAAAAAGAAAAATTGCTGGTGTTAGGCAGCAACATGAGCACCAATCCCCACAGTGCCCACAACACACCACACACTGGTACAGGTACTAAGGGCTTTACATTTACATTTACAGCATTTGACAGGGGCTTTTATCCAAAGCGACATACGCGTGTGCTTTCTAGTCTATAAAGAAAACCTGTCACTCACACCAGTAAACCTAGACTTATATTATGAGCTGCTAGTCAACCACAAATCTATCAGAGCTGACTTTAGTCCTCACACAGAAATGACAAATTATTGTTTTAAATAATAAATTATTATTATTATTTATAATAATAAATTATTATTTTTATTATTATTATTATTATTATTATTATTATTATTATTATTATTTTTATTAATAACAATAATAATAGTTCTGGACTCTTGAGATGGCAGGTCCAGCTTTCAGAAAAGCAACAGAAAAAAGGAAAACTGGCAGAGAAAGGGGGATGAGGAAAGCGAGTGGTGCTGTGTTAGCTCCCTATATATATATGTGTGTAGATAGATAGATAGATAGATAGAGAAAGTGGGGGGGGGGACACTGCCAACCCTAACTTTGCACCTTACACATGACTAGTGTTGCAGTCTCTCATCGATAGTCATGTTAAAGCAGATTTATTGTGCTATAAATGCTACTGCGCATGACAGCAGCACTCGTTGGAGCTTTTTAACATGCAGATCTAGCTTTCCTCATCCCCCTTTCTCTGCTAGTTTCCCTTTTCCTGCTGCTTTTCTGAAAGCTGGACCTGCCATCTCATAGGTCTGGTACTCTCCATAAAGAGTGAAAGTGACTGAATGATCTTCCATGTTATTTATTGTTTTATTAGACAAGTTCTTACCAAATTGCTCATCATGCATTTCCATTATGATATAATACATTGTGAAATAATATGAACAAGGTGAATCAGAAGCACAAAAGTCATTTCCATTGGCAGCGGGGATTAGATGATGTGGCCTGCATTCACTGCAACCTTCTGCAGTGTTCACAGCAACTAGTTAATGACACAACGTTACACCGTTTTTGCTTCCAGCTTCTAAGTGATATATTTCAACTGCTTATGTCTAAATCCTACGTAAAACAGCTCTATTCATTACAAACTTTGATTTTATGACCACAGTCCACAAAAGTTTCATATTTATAATGGCAAAACTGGAGAATTTGTATCTTTTCTGGACTGTCCCAGAAAGTTCTCTAAAAAGTTCTCTAAAAATTCTGGACAATTCTAGAAATTTCTGGACAGTTCTTACAGTTCCAGAATGTTCTGGAAGTCTACTTAGCATTTAAAGTGAATGGAGAATGTTCTTGAGAACTGATACGTTTCAAAATGTCATGGTCCTGAGCACAGACGCAACATTTTGTGGAACAACAGCCGTTTTATATTAATTTTAGGCAGAAGGGAAAACAATTTGTACCCAAAAACAAAAAATAAAAGAGAATTCTGTTACGTAGTGCAATCAGTGTTATTCATCTGAACTGAGAATCTGGTTTTCACCTCTCAGTGGTTTTAATGTTGTGGCCGGTTGGTGTATGTTGGTTTAACACTGTCTGCTTCACCTATTTTTGCAGATCGAATATGTGAACAGGCCCAACATACATTTGGAAAACTCTGTTTGCAGTGCGTTCGCAGCCTTGTTTTCTCTGAAGTGTGCTGTGTGTTGAAAGTGAGCTGCGGGATTACTGACCATGCCAAAGTCCACGTGCGCTGCTGTGGAGGGGGCGGGGCTGAGGCAGGGCGCGCGCCGCTCGGTCCCCGCCCCCACTGCTTGGTGCACGTGGACTTTGGCAGCGCCATGTCGAACAGTTTGTGGAGACAGAGCAGTGACACTGCGGTTGGACGACGGTCTTTCCTGCCGTGCGCTGACCACACACGCCTGCACTGTGGGCTGCTGGTCGGAATTAAGTAAGAACGAAGGAAAGCGAAAGGAAACTCCGGCGGGAAGGGCTCCGGTCAGCTAGCACTGTCCGTGAAAATCCAGACCAACTTAATCTACTGAGGGCGCCATGGTTCACACAGCCGCTCTCCAGCAGCTCGCGCAGCTCACACCTCGATTTCAAAAATGAAAATGATCAGTTTTTATCAGAAGAATAGTGTTGTTTGTGGTTCAAAATGACACATTCGTGCAAAAATAAAGAGTTTAAGGGTCGGAGGTCAAACTTAACTGGAGAAAAAAACAGTGAAAGTCACTAATTGTCATTGTGAACACGCCCCATCACTAAAAACGATACTGTGTGATCTCTCCGTGTAACCCATCCACACGTGGAGACCTCGAACCTCTCGAAACACTGGATCCTAGACCCTCTTTCACTGTGCAATGCAGGGGTGACTAATGTCGTTCTTGGAGGACCGGGGTCCAGCACAATTCGGTAGTTTCCCCACCTCAAACACACTCACTAGACCTGCCAATCCACGGGTGAGCTTAACCAGGTGTGTTTAAGCAGGAAAATCATCAAACTGTGTTGCACACTGGCCCACCAGGACTGGAGCTGGACACCCCTGGTGTGATGGAACCCTAAAGTGTAGGAAAAGATTGACCTTACTCTCCTTATGCTTTGCTCTGTTCAAGATTCAAAGTTTTCTTGTCATATGTAAAAGGTCCAGGGTACAGAAAACAGTAAAGTCGCAGACTACACAACAGCATTACACAATGACAGGAGACACAACACAGCTAGCAGCATTATAACACTAGGCTACACAATTAGCAGCATTACAACATGACAAATACAATAAAAATAAAATAAAAATAGAAATCAGTCTCTTCTGACTGTACAAATATCAAGTGACCGTACAGTGCAGGTTTGAGTGTGGATTGTGTATGACAATATTGCACATGAGTGAGTTAAATGTGAGTAAACCCTGTTAAACAACATTGCACGGGACGGGAACTGCCAAAACCATCTTGGGACAATCTTTCCCATTGTGGGGTTGGTAGACACACACTCTGGGGTTGGTTGTGGTGGCCTAGTGGTTAGGACGCTGCATTTGGGACCTGAAGGTTGCAGGTTCGAGTCCTGGCCCAGGCACTACTGAGGTACCCTTGAGCAAGGTACCGTCCCAC
>JBBPDA010000105.1:6579183-6589351 GCA_037974385.1 Arnoldichthys spilopterus
CCCAGGCTGGGACTCGAACCTGCAACCTTCAGGTCCCAAAGGCAGTGTCCTAACCACTAGGCCACCACTGCCCACAAGTGGTGTATTTGGACAGCATGTAGCTCACAGACATTTAGCTAAAAGCTAGACAAATTGCAAGATCATATATGTACTTTTGGGAACTAAAATAACCTTGAGTAGAGAGACCCTGAATGGACATAAAATGCAGTGTGCCTAGTGGTTAAGACATTGCCATTGGGTTCAGTAGAACCATTCCCCAGCCCTGGCACTACTGTGGTACCCTTTAGCAAGGTACCGTCCCACTACATTGCTCCACGTGTGGATGTGTGATGGGTTAAATGCATATGTCACTTTTAATTGTGGTACTTGTGTGTGTTCACAATGACAAATAGTCACTTTACGTTTATACACTGAAGAAAAATGTAAAAACGCAACACTTTTGTTTTTGCTCCCATTTTTCATGAGCTGAACTCAAAGATCTGAAACGTTTTCTACATACACAAAGGACCCATTACTCTAAAACATTGTTCACAAATCTGTCTAAATCTGTGTTAGTGAGCACTTCTCCTTTGCCAAGATAATCCATCCCACCTCACAGGTGTGGCATATCAAGGTGCTGATTAGACAGCATGAATATTGCACAGGTGTGCCTTAGACTGCCCACAATAAAAGGAAAAAATGTTTCAGATCTTTGAGTTCAGCTCATGAAAAATGGAAGCAAAAACAAAAGTGTTGCGTGTATATTTTTGTTCAGTGTAATATAAATTTTTTAAAAATGCTGTTATTGTAGATGCTCAATGCACAGCTCCATGCATATTGTTGTGCATTTTAAGACTGTTAGAAAAGTCAATATTTTCTATGCAAAAATGAATACATTCTTAAGCTTTTTAAAAGTGCTTCTTAAGGTGACACATGCATGTTGTTGCCCATGACTGTATCCCCCACTGCTTGACACTTTTTTTTTCATCAATAGTCATACGTTTAAGCATTTTTATTGGGGCTCAATCTCCTGCTCAGGTAACACATCACTGTTCCTTACTCTACATTCTTTCTAAGATAGTTACATCACTCTGCCATGTGCTATGTGCATGTAATTTGTAATCAATTTTGTTATCACAGCCCTGTGTTTATTACAGAAACTTGACAACTATGATTGGTCATGCAGCATGAAGTGTGTCTTTTATTTGCATCAGTTATAGTGGTTGTAAGAGGTTTGTCGCTAATGAGAGAGAAATTTCCACTGCTGGGTAAATGGGTTCATATCCTAGAGTCACCCCAAGAAAAAAGACATGCCAGATGCTCATTCTTTCCCCCATTCTGCACAAACACAACCACATACATGTTCACGTGAATGATCACGTTAGTCTGCATTTGTTGTGTAATGGTTTGAATACAGAAACTTGCAGAAAGGAATGAGCAGTTTATAGAGTTTTCAATATCAGGATAATATCAGCAGACAGGGATAAACTGGGTAACATCTGAGAAAAAATGTATGATTACATCATAAATTTAACCTGAAATAACACAGAATTGTTTGTACCACAACATGAAGGAAAGTAGGTCGCATGATAACAGTAGCCACATTTTAGCGGCAACCTTTTATTTTAAACTCATATTAGCTACAGTTTTTTATTTGGACTGTTTGAAGATAAATAGTACATTTAATGACCATTTTAAGACATTTGAAGTCAAGTGAAAATCAAGTTTAGTAGTTTAAAAAAAAACCATTTATATTGATTTCAGCCAATACTCAAGGCTTCAATATCAGTATTTGAAAAGAAAACGTGCTACTCTGCCATGTCTATAGAATATGACATTGCACCTAATAATGCTGCTTGCTCAACAGTTGAGCCACTTGTTCTCTCCTTGCCTTCCTCCATCATTTTTCTTGTTGCTTGCCTGTAAACGATATCAGCCACAAGATCCTGGCTCTCCTCCTCCCGGCTCCTTCCAGCATCCATTAGTCTAACAAGCAGCGGCCCAAGCATCAGACGCACAGAGATCATAACAGATCGCAGACATTAAACCACAGCGCCGGGGCATTGTCTGACTAAAATAACTCAGTAATATGAACCGGCAGCTCAGGGCACAGTGGGGCTCATAACCGAAGCAGAGAGAGAAAGAAATGTAGGAAGAGGGAGAGAGAAGGCCAGCAGACGATGATGAACAGACGGTAAAGAGCAGGACACATTCTTGGTTCATTAAACTGGCCGCCATAATGCGAACTTCCTATTGTTTGGTGGAGAACAGCATTGTTATTATGTAAGCTAATGGGCAACTTTACATGGAAACAGGAGGTAGCAGTGTTACACAGAACCCTTTTGGAATTTTAGGAAGAGAGGCTACTTTTAGCCACCCAAAACACCTCATTATTGTAGACCATGGGCTAGGGTCTGGAAGCTTGACCTTTGCCAGACCACTTAGTGACTCATGGACTCACCTAATGGTCAGTGCCATTCTAGCAAAAACAAAAAAAAGCACTTTTGGTAAAATAATACACTGTAATGTCTAATCCCAGACACCACAATCATTCATTATATACCTTACAATGAACTATTGTAAGTCATTTCCTTTACTGCAAAGCATATAGAGTGGAGTGTGCAAAGAAAGAATATAGAGTTTGCAAATTTCACTGTAGTAAATGAATTTTCAGAGGATGAATGATAAGTGTGAGGGAAATCTCAGCAAAAGATATATAGCATGAGGTGAATTACAAATTAAGCATCACACACTTGTTCAAAGCACTTCTTTTTGTCTTTTGGGAGAACATTTTTTAAAAATATATAAAATATTTATTTATTTCAGAAGTGAAAGAAAATAGAAGATGGAGTAGTACCAGGGCCATGTGTGTATTTGTGTGTGTGTGTGTGTGTGTGTGTGTGTGTGTGTGTGTGTGTGAGAGAGAGAGAGAGAAAGAGAGAGAGTAGAGAGCCACATTTCACCATGATAACTATAACATTATTTATTCATATCCCGTTCTGTCTGTTTCTGCCTGTCTGAATTTGAACTGGGGCTCATGAATAACAGTGTGCATTGTTTAGTGTATGTGCTGGACACATTGGCAAGTTCACAGTAACAGTAGAGGGTTGTGAGGCACCGCCTAACACGGGGAAAAATTTGCCTGTTTTTGTAATTTAGTGTGCTTCTGGTCACTGAGTAATAGAACAGTGTTATCTGAATGTTTACCGTAATCAGGCATTTCTTAAGTTTCAGCCTGTTTTTGTAACTTTTTCCATCATTTTGTCAGCAGTGAGTTGATTTCACACCTGTATGCTTTTGCAGTTTATCTTGCCTGTGGCTTTCCACTTCTGTTTACCTTCTTTTTAGTAGCAGTTCTGTTGAATAACTGTGTAATTTTTCTGCACTGAGCCAAATCGAAAGAGCAGTTCCAAAATTTGGCACATTGTTTTTGCTTACTCCGAATGTAGCTGATCTTCCAAAACATGTTGCCCAGAGGATGATATGGTGTCATCTATAAAAATTGACAAAAGTATGTTGCATTGTTAAAAATTGTGATAGCAACCATTTAATGATGGGGGTGGCATGGTGGTGCAGTGGTTAGCTCTGTCGCCTCACAACAAGAAGGTCCTGGGTTCAGTCCCTGGGTCGCCACGGGTGCCTTCCTGTGCAGAGTATGCAAGTTCTTCCAATGTTTCCTGGGGGTTTCCTCCAGGTGCTCTAGTTTCCTCCCACTGTCTAAAGGGTTGCAATAGGTTGATTGGATTCTCTAAATTGCCCTTAGGTCTAAGTGTGTGCATGAATGGTCGTCTGTCTATGTGTTACCCTGCGATGTGTTGGCCTCCTGTCCTGGGTTTACCCCACCTTGGGCCCGTAGTCAGCTGGGATTGGCTCCAGCTTCCCTGCGACCAAAAATGTATGAAGCGGTTACATGGACGTTTTGAGACAGTGTCAGAAATGACATTATCTATTTAAAATTACTTAACAACTCAATTCAGTTTGAAATGTATGATAATTAGGCTTGTTATTGACTGCATTTGGCATAAAGTGAAAGTGATGTCAATTTGACAGCCTCTTTTCATAAATCGTATTTATTGGTATGTATTTTGGTTGGAGCGTTCATTTGGTTCAACCAGCTTAAAATCTATTTAAGAAATTTGTAAATGTACTCATGTCCTCAATATTTTGACGAATGCAGTGGACAGCCCATCCCTCTTGTGGGAATTGGCTTCCACTCTTCTCCAAACAAAAAGTGTTTGTTTATGTGTTTGTTTTGTCTGGTCAGAGTTTATGAGAAGCCAGGCACTGTTTGATGTGGAGCTCTAGTCCTCACACAGGAGCTTATCAAAGCCGATGCTGCCATGTCGCTGTCTGCATGCTGTTCTCTTGGCAGTGGCTGCCGCTAACCTGGTCCAAGAAGCCATTATTATGAGCGCAGAACGTGTCCGAACGCAGGGAAAAGCTTACATAACCACAACTCCAGCAGCGGACTTGCTAGCATAAACTTCGAAATAGCGGTGTGAGGGAAGGCCCGAGAGTCATGTTGCATTGTTGGCCCTTTTGGAAGTGAAACAGGTCTCTTATCTGCTTCATCTCTAAACTTGAGGTAGGCTTTGACGTCAGAGCAGGCCAAGGCTGAGATGGCAGATGGAAGAGATAAACCCTGTGCAGTAATTTCAGACACACTGCTGACCTGCTCACACGGCGGTCCAGATGTTGAAGTAAAAAGGGCAAGCCAGATTTTGCAGTGGTCTCTTGATTTGCTCTCTACTGCAAAGCCATTCTTGTTTGCTGCTTTTCACAAGGTCAAAAAAAGGGTTCCCATCTTAGAACAATGCTTATCATATACTGTAGTAGTCTGTGGCAAATACACTGTAGTCACCTTCATGTTCATTAGTGTCTAAGAATATGAAGAACTGGTTTTATTACAACCTCATAATTTATCCTTGTTTTTAAATTAAATTATTTGGCAGTTTCTTTTCCAAACTATTGTTTTTGGTGAATTTTACAATTTGTATAGAGTTTTTCCCAAGAGGTTAATGCTGAGTATTGACACAGTAATGGCATTGGCATTTGGCATATATTCGGTTTAATTCTGTTTACGTTATTGGTAACGGTGCATTTTGTATTGTGCTTGATCAGTAAGCCACTGTTTCGAGCACTATATGCTCTGTTGCCTAGACTTTCTTAATCACGGGAGTGTGTAAGCTCAGGTATCTGAGACGAATGAACACAGTACACTACTGATGTGCTGTTTACAAGGTCGGCCATAGCCCACCAAAAACTGAATGAATGCTCTCCCTAAGAAATGAACTGAAACATGTCACAGTTGTGTGACAGAATAGGGTTGCCAGGGCTACATCCGTGTTTGAGAGCAACGCTCTGGTACTATTCTCAAGTGTGTCTGGAGTGCTTTAGAATAGGATTAAATATGGCAGTCTCAGTGTGCTGCGTATTGACAGCATGTCCCAACAGGGAGAAAAAAGCAGCATGTCTTTACCCCACTTCCTGTGCTTTTATGCTAATGATTAGCAATAGCTATTGTCTCTGAGGGGTAAATGGGCTGCCAGATTGGATTTGGACCATTTCCTTCAGCCTGTTGAAGCTAGGCACAGGCTAATTATGTCAAAATGAAGTACATGCTGATGAGAGCAATCACGTTCATTTGCAATTCCTGGAAATGCATATGATATAACCTGTATATTGTAATAAAAATGACCTACTGGCATATTAGAGACAAGATGATGGTTGCATGCTGCTAAATTACATGTCTTTAAACTAATTATCCCCAGGTCTCTGGGATTAAATTTACACTTGACTATAAATACAATTTATGGCCTGTTGTGCTAACACTTGGTGAACAAATACTAAATGTGTGAAGGTTGTCATAGCTTTCAAGTTAAGAAACACAATTTCAACAAACTATGTGATACATTTAAGTAACCTTCAAAAATCAGATAAAATGAAAAAGTATTAAACATTTGTTTTAATTACATTTTCTTTGTCTCCCTTTCCTATTTCACTGTGGAAGTCATGCCAGCAAATTGAATATTCTTCACCCTTCATCCTGTTTAGTTTCAGATATGGCGCAGTTATATCATGCTACCACATTTACATGAGCAGGTCACAGGGAGCACCAACAGAACACAGACTAGGAATGACCTTGGTTATATACAGTGTGAAGATATCCAAACTCATTTTATTTTGTTTAACAAGCTCAACAGACTGTTACAAAGTTAACAGGCAACTCCCATGATATACATTTTAGCTGAAAAATCTGAAGAAGTAAACCCTCAGAATATGCAACGAAACAGCAAGCATTGGCTTGATACATTATGGGCACTAATGAAATGTAGCATTATGCTAGAGGTGTCAAAAAACATGAACCACAGCTCTTTGTAAAGTGACTGATTCTTCTTCCTCTTCTTCTTCTTCTTCTTCTTCTTCCTCTTCCTCTTCTTCTTCTTCTTCCTCCTCCTCCTCTTCCTCTTCCCCAAAATGCATCAGCTAGATCAAACTAAGTCCCAGAGACATGAAAATTGGCCAATAAGTAGTAGTCCCCCCTGCTATTAAGTGCAAGAATACTTGAAAAGTCTGAAGGAGACACTGTAGCAAAGCCTTGTTACTCAAAAAAAACCCCTATTCTTTCAGATATATTTATTTTTTCTAATTTTGTTGGCTTAAGCTAAACTAATTTGCAACTTCTAGTTCACACTAAAACACAAGACCCTAAACCTTAATGATTATCAAAAACATACTGAAATTTGTTAAAAACCTGTAACTTATAAATGCGCTTTTCAAAACATATTTGCAGGGTTATGCAACAGATGATTCAGAGGCACACTGTCACTGCCTATCGGTACATCCAGTCATGCTGAAACGGACACGGGAGCAAACAGTGATAACACGTAACTTGAAGCTTAATCTCTTTCAAATACTGTAACAATTAATGCATGGTTCAGTACGTTTTATTTGGTCACAAAAGTGCAATTGAACTGGTAATGAAGAATGGAGTTAGAGCTAACTGAAGAGAGATGCTGGTACATAAACAGCCAGCTAACAGACCGCTAACTCCGTTATTAGTCTACAGTTACAGCCTTTCTCAGCTTTCCCTTTTGGTGATGTCAGTAGTGTTCATAGTAGGAGTATTCAAAATGTGCAAACCTTAAAACGTCTTTTGATATCTTCTGGCTTCTTGAGTTATTGTGGGTTATATATAGCAGCCAACCACTTGTTTCCTTATTTACTCCTGGACATGATGTGAGTGGTGTCCTATAGATGCTCATTAATATTCTGTATATTTTATAGCCATATATTCTAATATATCTGTGTGGGACTCTTGATGTCTTGTTATGGGTTGGATGAAATAAATGAATGATGGCTTATTAAAATAATGGTAATGCATATTTTACCATCTCTGGGAGCCATTCCTGCAGTTACTCTGTTAGCTTTGTTGTGTAAGCTCACTATTGACTAGATCCATGAATAGTGTGAAGGTATGAAGTGAAAATGAAAGTGACATCTAAGGGTTAACTAGAGAAGACACCGTGGGTGGGTGTATGAGTGGTGGTCAGAGCTGAAGTGTGTGTTTGTGTACGTGCGTTTGTGTATGTGTGCACACGCCTGTAGGACACAAGACGTAGTTCATATTAACATTTAGCCGCAGACAGCCTCCTGATGTCATAGGACAGAGCGAGAGAGCGAAAGAGGGAGAGGGAGCAAGAGAGAGATTGAGGCAGAGCAGTAGGGTGTGAACAGAAAGTGGGAGGGAGTTAAGAGAGTTAGCAAGAAGAAGTAACAGAGTAGAAGTGGAGACACGGCGCTGATCACAGCCGACCTGCTCTGAAAAGAGAAGTAAAGCGAGAGAGAGAGAGAGAGAGAGAGAGAGAGAGAGAGAGAGAGCGCAAGCGAGAGAGAGAGAGAGAGCGAGGAGGACACGCTGTCCCACAGAGGACTTCCCCTACACTCCTCCGCAGCACTGATGGGTAAGACACATACATACCCCACACTCCTCTTTTTACCTGCAGTGTGGAATTAGTGAGATGTTTCTGTCCTGGGATATTGTACTGAAGAGCCTCTCTCTTGTTGGGGGTGACATTCAGAAAGTTTTTTCTGTATTTAGAGATGGGGGCTGATGTAGTTAATAAATGAATGGCCCTAGGGATATGTCTGAGATTTTTCCTTTTTTTCATTACCTCTCGCATATGTTCACTCTGTGTTTAGTTCTAGCTTTGCTCTGATATATTGATTCTTCTCACCTGTGGGTTTAGGCGGCAGTGCTTAGTCTGGGCAAATGGGGAAAACCATTAGGTGACCAATCTTATTCGAATGCTGCAAAGTTTGGCAAGGCCTTTGGCATATTCATTCATTTTATTTGTTCATCAGAGACAGTGATGGCTTGAAAATTGCTTAATGGACAGGATATATGGTGAAACTTGAACGTCTGGATGAAGGTAATCATGAATGAAGTTCCTGAGCTTGTAGTGTGGCCAATTTTACAAGTCAGGATAAATGAGTTTTCTGTTTTTGACTTCTTTACTGTTAGCATAAATCTCACTCCTCTTTCTTTCCACTTTCTTGATCAAATAGAGTAGTTGCTCCCCCGCCTACTTCACTGGGGGGTGCACCCTTTTCCTCTGCCTCTACCTGTAAAATCCTTTTTGGGTGCAGACAACACTTACTGTAATTGTGTCAATGTCTCAGTTATCACCTGAGCTGCAGTGGCTAATAGATATAATTGCAGCCTGATTTGAATTATATTGACTGGTTAAGCAAATGCCTCCAGCCTTGGCTACAAAAGTGTCAGTTTGTCGGTGTCGTGGGTGTGTTGCTATGGTTTTGGTGTGTGTGAAGTCATAAGAGATGAAACTCCAAAATCCTCTGCCATGTTTCCATAACCATGCACAGCTGTCTGGCTCCCTGCGTGCAACAAGATCCAGCAGGGTGGCATAAGTGTGTTTATGTTATGTGTGTGTGTGTGTGTGTACGACTCAGAGTGAGAACATGGGCAGTCTTCACTGTTGTAAAAAGGGGGAATGTCTTTATTGAACCCTTTTCCTCTGCACTCACACATTCCTTCTTCTTTGCCGTTCCCCCTTGACTTCCCCTGTCTTTTATCATTTAGAAATCAATAATTAAAGACAGCGCCCTCTTTTTGCTGAAATGTTAGTCTATTATTTGAGCAGTGGGAGTCCCCCTCTTCTGTTTGAACTGCAGTTATTAAAAAAAAAAGCAGCACAATCCACTTGGTTACCCATGGTTACCATTCATGTGAATGAGACTGTAAGTGTGCATGTGTGCACAGGGATCTAAATGAATAGTTCAGTTTAAATCTAGTCAAGCCAAGACAGGTTCACTTCTTTAGTTGTGGAGCTACAGGCTTAATGTAACTACTTTAATTAAATACTTTAAATACTTTGAAACTACTTTGGCATTAAGCATTGTTCAGACTGCATGCCTACATCACCACACAGCGTACAGTTCTTATCTCACATTAACTTGATTTATGACTATTATATACTGTAAGCATATAGTTTGGGACACATCATCATTACACACATTACTCTAATTAGGTTGTTTGTCAGATTGAGACAATTAAATAGAAAAAAAAAAAAAAACAATTAGGAGTTTAGAGATATTGTTCCAATTAATGGTTGGTCAAGTTTATTTTTAGAGCGTTTTTTACAACTGACGTTGTCACAAAGCAGCTTTACAGAAACCGGGTCCACACCCCCAAATTGTTTATTTTTTAGTTAAGTAGCTGCTGCTTATGCTGTAATAAAGTCAGCACATTGTTGTGTAGGTACCAGAATTCAGTCAAACCTACTGTATGCGCTGGCTTGCTAGTAGAAACACTGTACAATTGACAAAAGGATAGCCATTGTCTTTTGAAACTTAATTTTCAGCTGACTGATCTATGCTTTCTCTATAAAATATAGTGTATACCTTAAGTAATTTAAATAGACCCTAGGTAAGCTAGATTTCAAGTATGGCCATGGGTTCTCAGATGAGGATATTCTATCTATTTTTGTCAACTTTCTCTGCTATAGTAGTAGCCATCATTCATCATCAACACACTCTGAACTTACCTTGTGATTGGTTTTTTTCCTGTGATAAACACAGTATGGTCTATCTAGTGACTCTTTGTCATTGTGAACACACTCAAGCACCACAACGAAATGTGACCTCTGCATTTAACCCATCACACGTG
>JBBPDA010000105.1:6592555-6617269 GCA_037974385.1 Arnoldichthys spilopterus
TGTGTGTGTGTGTGTGTGTGTGTGTGTGTGTGTGGTTGTGTGTGTGTGTGTGTGTAATACAAGATGAAAGTAGGAGAGACACTGTATAAGGGTGTGTGTCAGAGACAGAAATTGGGAGCATTAGCATTGTGGCCATTAGCAGCAAGCTTCAGACAGAGCTACGTGTAAACGTATCAGCGTCGCTTCAGCTGTTTGTTAGCCTGTAAACAAATATTTCCCCCCTACCGCTGCTATTTATTCAGAGCTGATGTGGAGGAAGCCGTTGGTCTTGGAGTGTTTCCTGATGTAGGTAGTGCTGGACCGCCGGGCCTGTTCCTCAATAGCCTCTTTGTGGCTTTGGCCAGATGATCTCTGTACAGTTCCACACTGCTCTCTTTGCCTGCAACCTGTGGGACCTGCAGCCGGTGGCTTAAATGAAGATTCGGATAATCAAGCGGCTTTAACAAATTCCTTTCTCTCTCTCTCTCTCTCTATTCGCTTTCCTTTTTGACCAATTGACCTCTTGTTCTTACTACTCCAAAAAGCAGCTTCTTGGATGAAAAGTTTAGCTAACCTTTTGGCTAAATGTCTGCAGCAGTTATATTTAAGTAACTTCTTAATTTCTTAAATTGTTTTGCTACTTTTGATTCTTCTACATAGTGTTATTGAATTCTTTCATATCCACAGAATTATTACATTCGTATAAACTGGGCTAGATACATTTATTTAGGAGTGTGAATTAGTCAATAAACAAGAAAGTCTTTCTCTATGTAATAATTAGAGTTACAGTACATCACTGCAAAGACATAGTATATGTTAATTCAACTTGACTTCTGCATATAACCCATTGCACGTGCGCACACATGGAGCAACGGGCAGCTATCAACAGAACCCGAAGAGCAGTGTAGCAGGACTGTACCTTGCTCAAGGGTACCTCAGTGGTGCCCGAGTCGGGACTTGAACCTGCGAACTTTAGGTCCCAAAGGCAATGTCCTCACCACTAGGCCACCACTGCAATCCATAAGGTTAAGGTTGTTTAGTTGCTGGCAAATGGACGTAACTATAAAATGTCAAGTCTAAGAGTAAAGCTACACAGCGTGGACAAAATACTAGTACTATATTTCTTGTAGATTATATTGCTATATTTTTATAGTATAGTATTATAAGCCTAGCAAAAGCGTATCATAATATGACAGTCACAATAAAAAGACGCTCATTCTGAATTATGATTGGTTATAATGCCAGCAACTCATTTGCATATTATAGGCGATCCGTCTGAACATTCTCCATCAGGGTAAGACATGTTATGACTCCGTTCACCCTTGACGTACTGCACTAGGAGGTGAAATCAGATCAGATATGGAGGTTAGTAGTGATGAAATGGAAGAAGGTAAAGATAAACTGTTGTTTTCAAAGTTATTTGGGTCTTTTAACACATCTCTTTTAGTATTTATGACTTGGTAAGATATTTCAGTGTGATAGTTTCTATTGATTTATAGGGACATTTAAAAGCCTAAATCAACAGCTTGAATCAGATAAAGTGGTCAGCTAACCCTTTCCACCTATCAGCTGCACTGACCAAACGGGTGAGCAATAACCAACAAACTTGCATTTTGCTATTTTCCTTTGATTTAAACATCGATTATCTTTCAATATCTCAGACTTGAGGCTTTTTTTAAAGAAATGGGCACATTCCTGCAACTGTTGGTATCTATAACTTTATATGACTTGGTGATTTTATAACCTGTTAGGCCATCATGCTAATTGTTAGGGAACTATAACGCTGAGCTTAGTTGTTGTAGTCACTTTATTTATGCTCTCTGTTCTTTATTTCTCGGATTTCTTATGTTTACCGTTATAAATTGCAATACCTTTTTCAATTTTTGTGCCCTTTTTCTTTTCAGTCCTGGTCTCACAGCTGTGGGCTGATTTCTGACCTTTATTAAAGAGTTGGCACTGACATGCTCTCCTTCTTTCCTTCTCCTTGCAGTTGACCTGAGCTCTGCTCTGCCTCTGAGGGTTCCTCCAGCAGCCATTCCAATGGACCTGCGTGTGGATCAGTCTCCTGGTGCGGGCTCGGGCTCTGGTGCAAGTCTGGTCTCAGACACAGTGGACTCGGGCATACGAGAGCAGCAGCTGCAGCAGGAGCTCCTGGCACTTAAACACAAGCAGCAGGTCCAGCGGCAGCTCCTCATTGCCGAGTTCCAGCGGCAGCATGAGCAGCTCTCGCGCCAGCATGAAGCCCAGCTGCAAGAGCACATCAAGGTCAGGACACACACTGTGGGCAAATTTCAAAGCTTGTTTATCATATGACTGTTCATTTATTTAGGCCGGAAAAGTCAGACTTAAGATAATTGTTGCTGTCATTGATTTTCAACTCTGTGCAGTGGAAGCTGAGGTTTATGAATATGCTGAATATACACATACCCTACCAGCAGAATAGGTTCTAGTCCTCATTTACTGAAATTTAGTGGCTCTATTTATACATAAATGGAGGCACAAAAGAGCACGTTAATTTAATTAGAAAAGGGTTCGTTGAATTACGACATCCATAGTATTAAAAACTTATTGCACTCACCATTATTTTGAAGGCAGTTGTTGAATATGGAGGCATTTTAACCCTTTCCCCTAATTGTCTGAGGCTGACTACAAGCCAAAAGTATAATTTAAGAAATATTTTTAAATATTTATTAAACGTTTTTTTGTTATTTCATTGGCTCTCTGCTAAGGTGTAAACTCAGAGTTATTGTATAGGAAAGTCTTTATTGTCTTTTTTTTGGTAAGAGTTTCAGGTATTAACCAGGTTTTAAGTATTGAGAAACACCCAAAATGGGAGAATTCCACAGATTCAGTTGCTGAAATTTAAAGCCATTTCGAGTGGTTTGATGTAGAACAGAGCATTTCAGCTAATGATTTCTCTACAAAGGTAAATAGTGATAGGAACCATTAGTTGTGTGTCTACAAGACAAACAAAATATACATTTTATTTACTGTCCAAAAAACAACCAGTAAACCATGTTATGTTTAATGGGCTATTTTATCTTATAATGTTTTGCATTTTCCTCTTCACTGTGAATGAATTAAAAATATATACGTTTTAGAGAAGACTTTCTCTCAAAACAATCATAAAACAATGCCGTATTAGACAAAATATTTGTAATTTCTGGCATTTCAAAAATCTTTTAGGTGCATTAAACTCTTTAGACACCTGCACCACCATTGTAAAAGAGACTTTTTTTTTTTTTTTTTTTTTTTTTTACATCAGACTACTTTGAATTAGCTTGTTTATATCTTGATTAATTTATGCAGACATTTTGTATAATATGTGGAATTCCCCTGGTTTGTACAGGTTTACTCTCTATTTTCTCTCAAATCAAATTTATTTTTACAGTTATTGTGCAAAGTTGCTCCTAAATGTTTTGCTTATAATGCAAACACACATGTTCTTCGAACCTTGGCCTTGCCTGGAAAACACCACCCAGTTTAAATCTGTTTTACATATTCCTCTGTAATCACTGTCACCTTTAGCATGTGCAGCCATCTATTAAGACCTGACCTCCTCTTGTCTGTCCCTCTTAGACTTTTCCACCTCTCTCTCTCTCTCTCTCTCTCTCTCTCTCTCCCCCTCTCTCCCTCTCTCCCTCCGTCGTCTCTCTTTTTTTCACTGTTTATGCATAGGTAGCTGAGGTAGTGAAAATCTAACGGTAAACATCAGTGGCTGCGTGAGCCGCTGGCCTCGTGATCCTGAGCCAGCGTTTTGCCACGAAGCACAAAAAGCCCTCAAAAGCAAAGAAAACACGGCCGATGAAATTACGTCCAATTAAATTAATCAAATATTGGTACAGGCCTGGCTACTGAAGGCCTCTAGGTGCAGTGCACACTGCAGATGCTCAGAGCTGTATTGACTTTCGCCCTGGTCGAAACGCTGGCTAGTTTGCAGACGTGTCCTTGCTCCATTGTACACACCATTTCTTTAGCAGGCCGTTGACCCAACTCCTTGGATTCCCCTATATGTGGTGTGCCTGGCAAGTATTTAACAGTGCATGGCATGCTGAGTGAATGGAGGTGTTGTCTAGGATTAAGTCAAGTATTCTTTTTTGAGCAAGATTGTAAATGCACTAAATGCACTTATTTGATGTATGTGTTCACTTATTCTTGTATATTTACAAGTAGCCCTCAGGCTGCACTTGAAAAAAAGCTCTACTACATGACTGTGGTGAAGCACTCTAATCATAAGAGGTTGATGGCAAGAGCAGGCAGGTGTTAGACAGTGAGCTTGACAGAAATTGGAGTGTAGAAAAGAGGAAAAACATTACTATATTTTCCCTAAAACAGGACTTTTTCCAATGTGGTTTTTGTTTGTGCTATGAAATATTAATTTAAAAAAACATTATGAATATGTTTTGAGCAAGTGCTGTCAATGGAAAGACATCAAACTGTAGACCACACACACACACACACACACACACACACACACACCACACACACAGAGTGTTGCAGCTACAGGTGCCAGCTCATCTGGAGTGGTTATATATAGCACACACCTGAGGCACTTGTATTCTGCTTCTGTGCTCTTAGGGGAATTCCTCTCTGATCTGCCTCATCAAAAGTGCTTTCCCTGTGCTCTCGTGCAGACTTTCTTATCCCTATTAAATGTGTGTAGTTGTTTTGGGCTGTCAGGATGAAGTGTCAAGTGTGGGATTTGTCTATTCTGCTATGTGTATTTATTTAGTTTTTTTTTATATACTTTTAAAATCTCTGTGTGAACGTATGCCCTGTTCACTAATTTAGGAGTCCGTTTTAAGAGGACCATTTGGTAGCCTTGTTTAAAAGCGTACTGGAGATTATCCATTGCATTCTTACTGTACCACATACCATTAGTAGACATGGAATACTCATAATGCATCTTAGGTACCAGAATGTTACTGCAGTCAGACTGATGATACATTGCTAAATAGACCTTCCACACTGAGTATCGCGCTTGAAATTTTAGTGGAGTTAAATCACTTCCACTCTAAGTAGCAATGGCCAGAAAAGTATATGTGTTACATTTCTCATGCAGTAATTTTGTATTAATCATGCATCCTCAAGCAACAGAAATTAAAGGAATGCTAGTCAAAGATTTCAACAAACGTGAAGATGCATAGCTACAGATAGCTAAAAATAATCTGGTGTCTTTGTAAAATATGAATGTTACTTTAAAAAAATTGCAGCAATAATGTGCATGTGTCTGAATGCTGCTTCATGGTAGACAGCAGGTAGAAACGGCTAATGTGGGGAGCTTGGTTTCTCCCAATTCACACCAGGGTTTCTGGTTTAAGTTTTAAAAAGTCTTAAAATGTCAAAAATTAAAAAAATTTAAATCAAGGCCTTTAAAAGTCTTAAAAACCTTAGGATTTTATGCACTAGGTCTTAAATGGCATATGTTTTGGTCTTAAATGTCATTATGAAATTGATGCTACTTACATCACTTCTTGGTGGGTATTTGAAGAGCACTTTAGTCATTGTTGCTTAGAGTGGAAGTGGTGGTCTAACGGTTAGGGAGTTGCCCCTGTGATTTTGAAGGTCGCCGGTTCAAATCCCAGACTGGTATGTACCACTGAGGTACCCATGAGCAAAGTACGATTCCCACACACTGCTTCCCAGGCGTTGCCCAAGTCACCTGCCCACTGCTTGTGCATGGATGGGTTAAATGCTGAGGTCACATTTCGTTGTGGTGCGCTATGTGCTGTGCTGTGGTGTATTCACAATGACAAATAATCACTCACATTCACTTAATGTTAAATTCAGGAATTGCGGTAAGCTTGTGGGCTTTATGTCTCCTAAACCTTTTTAGTTGTGAAACCAGTCCCTGTCACTTTTACACCGAAAAGTGGGGCCGGAGCTTTTATGCAGAATTCAGTACAGGATGGTAAGCAGTCCTTGTGGGGTGAACTATTCAGCACAGAATTGCTGTAAGACCAGCCGTAATAGTTCCTGGTCAGTCAAGATGTTCCTACCTTTGAGTTTGGACTTAAAAATAGTTCAGGACCAACCAGGGACTATATCCAGGCAGAGTTCCTGCAGTATAAAAATGGAAAATGTCCTGGTTCCTGTAATAAGTTTCTGCATTGTGAAAGCACCTGTGAAAAATGTCTTTTTTTGCACTTAAATCACAATTTCCATCTCTGAAGGAATGTCCTAGATTATGTAGGTGACCATTTTGGGCAAAGCAAAATAAAATTATGAACATGAAAATCATACACTACAATATAATCAAACTCGATAAATCACTTGGACACAGACGGCTCAAGTTGTGGTCGTATGCCCTGATATGTGAATGCTTTGAGGGTGCCTGGCAAGGGTCTGAGAAACTGATGCTTTAACCTCCTTCCTCATTCAGCATCAACAGGAGCTGCTGGCTCTTCAGCACCAACAGGAACTGCTGGAACACCAGAGGAAGATGGAGAAGCACCGCGTGGAGCAGGAGCTTGAGAAACAGCAGCGGGAACAGAAACTCCAACTCCTCAAGAATAAAGAACGGGGACAGGAGAGTGAGTACCATTATATAGCCATCAAGCATTTTCCGACTTGCTAGATGTAAGTGGCCTCTGTTCTGACTGACTGACAGGTATTGTATCTTGTTGCAGAAATGTATGGAGCAAACTGCTGAATTCAGACTAAACTCCTCAAGAATGTTAGGGGAAAAAAACTTGTGTGGATCATGTGGGATGCTGAAATCATACAGTTGCCTTAGCAAGGAACAGTACAACATTTAAGCAGTCTCCTACATATTCACTGCAGTTACTCTAATATATTCTACCCCTAGTTACAACACTGCTTATCGCATCACTGTAAATAAACGGCCTTAGTAATTGCATTGCTTAGCCACCTCACTAAGTACATTTCCCATTTAATCAGCTCCACTTACCATTTAGGCACAATACACAGTTTGCACACAGGACCACCAATGAGTGGTGCATCGTTCTCAGCACAGGAGTCACCCTGATATGGTAGTGGCATATTAGTGTGTATGTATGTGTGTGATGCTGGATTTTTTTCAAAGATGTCATAAGCTGGAATGAGAATAGCCTGCGAACCAGGAATATCCAGCCAGCAGTGTCCTGTGTCCAGAAACTGAGCACTCATGGACTAGTGGATGTCTAGCACAAGTGCAGCATCAGTTGAACTGTCTTCAATAACTTTTTGTCTGAAAGACTGACCAACAGGCAGCACGGTGGTGCAGTGGTAAGCCCTGTCGCCTCACAGCAGGAAGGTCCTGCATTCGAACCCCAATTTGGCCACGAATGTCTTTTTGTGAGGAGTTTGCGAGTTCTCCCTGTGTTCGTGTGGGTTTCCTCCAGGTGCTCTGGTTTCCTCTCACTGTCCAAAGGCTTACAATAGCTTGATGTGAGTGTGTGTGTGTGTGCTTGTCTGTCCATGTGTTGCCCTGCAATGGGTTGCCCTCCTGTCCTGTGTGTACCCCGCCCTGGGCCCATAGTCTGCTGGGACTGGCTCCAGCTTTGTGGTTTGGAGAATGAATGAATGAAGATGGACCAACAAGGTAGATGTGTCATAGAGTGCACAGTGAAAGTACAGAATTCCTATCAACAGCGCCCGGGGAGCAGTGTAGTGGGACAGTACCTTGCTCAAAGGTACCTCAGTAGTGCCGGGACTCGAACCTGAGACCTTCAGGTCTCAAAGGCAGGTCTCTTCCTATACTGTGCATTGGCTGGAAATCGAACCCGGGCCTCCCGCATGGCAGGCGAGAATTCTACCACTGAACCACCAATATAGACTAGGGGGGGAACAGAATGCTTAGAAAATGTATTATTTCAAACTTTTATTTTTATAAGCATTAAGAAATATTTTTTTCTATCTTTTTGCCTGTTAACAGAGACATGTAAATTGGTTCAAATAGATTAGGACAGTTGATGCCTTTCCTTTGCTTCTATTAGATCATTCCCCTGTTTTATTCTACACATCACATACATCCTTTATTCTGTTCTGGTCACGGCTCTAACTAGCTGCCCTGTCAGTGGGTTTGATTGACGCTTGTTGTGACAAGCGAGTGTTTATGGAGGTAAACAGTGGCAGTATCTCCAGCGGCAGCGGCTGTAATTCAGTATGGCAGGAGCCTCTCTGGCCTGCGGCCTGTCTCTCAACACCTCCTCCCCCTCATCACAGCCCTCCGAGACTCATTTGCAGCTGACACGGCCAGGGAGGCCTGAGAAAGTGTTTCAGCTTGTAGGAGGACCCCTTAAGAAAGTTAGTTTGTCTTGTTGAATATTAGTTTGTGAGTGAAACTGATAAACGGAACCATTTGAGTAGTAAAAAATGAAAACGCGTAGAAGTACTGCAGTCATTAGTGGTGTAACTTCCTGCACTGCTGCCAGTTAGCCTGCTAACTGTTAAGGCTGAAATATTAAATCAGAGCAGTGGAATAAGATGTAGAAGAAGTTTTCTAACCGCATTCCTGTTTACAGATTGATGTTGAGTGCTTAGGCTCAAAAAAAAGGTTTAACTGGATGGGCTGGATACCAAGTGCACAATGTGTCCATAAAACACCAGTCGAATTACTCAAAACTGTTACTGGAAGGACAGGAATGTGAAATTCCATGTCGGAGTCAGAAGCAAAACCGTGCCACACACCGTGGTGCAGGTTTTGACTCACTTATGCTCTTCTGAAACAGATGAAGTGCTATTAAATAATAGGCTCATCTCCAAGTTTACACATGAGGTTTGTTTGTTTGCCTAAGTGTTCCCAAACGTGATGTACAAACATGACACTTAACAGAAGGCATATAAAAATGTATACCAGTACAAAACAACATGATTGGAAATTTTGAGTTCACGTTCTCCTAGTCTGCATGGTTTCTTATGTCCAAAGATCTGCACATCAGATGAACTGGTGTTGTTAAATTGCCCTTAGGTGTGAACGTGTTTGTGTGTCTGACCTGCGAAACTGGCAACGTGTTGAGGATGTTTCAGTGCGGTGAGTGCTGGGATTGCTTCCAGCATCTCCCCATGACACTGGCTGTAATAACAGATTCTGAATGAGTGAATGAACTTTGGGATAAGCCAAATGTGAGGGCACAGTCAAATGACTGGTGTTTGAGCAACCAAGAGTCAAGTCAAGTCAATTTTATTGTGTCTGACATAACTAATGCTCTTTTCCCTAAATACATTCTAATTCTCAGGGCAACATTCTGGCATGCCACAGTGTAAAGGCTTCTCAGAAGAATAAATTGAACTCCATATGAACACCCTTGTTATTTGAGCAGCAGGTGTCTATAAACTATACAGTGAATAATTATCAGTTATCAAATGGCAAATTAAACAGCTGAAACTCCTAAAGTGTTATATTAATTCATTAATTTTATCACTAAAAGTAATGGATAGTAATTAATTATATCATAATATATAATATAGTCATATAGTGTTTGTCAGAGTTTTTTTTTTTTCTTTCATTTCGACATCAATTCACATCTAGTCCACATCAAACTCTGCATGATTGTGGCACCACATACCTGATACAGAATTAGAAATGTTCATCTCTAAGTGGGTGCATTTTCTGAAGTAGGTTAGGCAGAAAAAACTTTTTGTGAAATAACTCAACAGTCCATCTGCCAAAAATCCTCAAATGTTTATGGTAAATGTGGGCCTCTAGAAGCGACATGACCCATGAACTCCTTACAGCTTGTTTGTCAATCAATGGAAACTTCACAAAGTTTGATCCACTGCATCACTACCATATTCTTTGGAACAATACCAAATATTGTGACATTCCATTCATAGGAGGTGCTGCAACTGACGCATTTCAATATCTCAAAAAAACACTTTAGCTAATATTTTTGCTAACATTTTTTGTTACCCACCACAGTGCAGTAGGTAAAGTATATATTGTAATTAACATTTTTCTCATTATTAACTTCTTTTCACATATAGTCATGTGAAAAAAATGTGTACGTCATATGGGTGTTAATTTTTTTCCCAACATATCTGAACATTGACTGACAAAAAACTGACATTTTTAGTTATTTCAAAATCTTAAAGTTCAGCTTGGAAACAGGTTTTTCAGATGAAGGTGACATTAATTATATTCCTGCAGACTGGGTGCAGATGGAGCTTTTGTTTTTTAAACCTGACATCTAAGATCTGGTGTTCTCATTGCTGTTGAAGGATGTGGTGTCATCATGTCATCTAAAAAACACTCTGAGGTTGTGGATGACTGAGTAAGGAAAGTTATCTACAAGTGATTTTAAACAACTGCCAATTTGTCCAGGACTGACTGTCCCAGCAATGTATAACTCTTGTTGCTTTAAAAGTGCATACATCTACAGTCAGAAGGAGATTGAAAAAATTGAACTTGCATGGGAGATGTGCCAGAAAAAAGTCTTTGCTCTACAAAAAAAGATATATATTAAAGCCTACACTTTGCCAAAGAAAATATAGGCAAAGATCAGGCTATTTGGGTTTTTTTGGCAACAGTAACAATACATATTAACATAGACCAAAGACAGCTTTTCAGGAAAAGAGCCTAATCCCAGATGTGAAGCATGGTGGTGGAAATGTTAAGGTTAGGTGTTGCTATGCTGCCTTAGACACTGGGCAGCTTGCAGGCTTTTATTCAGTTACAAATTCTCATATCAAAGAGTGCTTGAAGGTAATGTAAGACCATCTGCCCAAAAGTTTAATGTGCACCTACTTGTGTAGTCTTGTTATTTTGTGTTGCGCCATGATCAAGGAGAAAAGTTTTTTTGTTTCACTGTGTACTAAATAGATAAAATTTTATACCTTCTTCACTTTAAGGTTAATATGAGCCCACTTATAAATATTAATGTTTTATCAGCAGCATTTTATTGATTGATGCAGCCATCTTTTGATAAAAAAAAACAATATATTACTTATGGTTTTATTTTTAGGACGATCCGAAATTGTCCCTGTATTCTACATTTAGTTTTGTACTACTATCAACCCATTTAACCGAACTTGAGAGCTAAAGTCTTTCATCAGTACAGGAAATTATGATAGAGTGTGATGTAGGAGTAGGATGATGTCTGGAATTAAGTCCTTTCTAACAGTGTTTGTGTGTTATTCTTGACAGGTGCAGTGGCCAGTACAGAGGTAAAAATGAGACTGCAGGAGTTTGTGCTGAATAAGAAGAAAGCACTCGCCCAGCGCAACCTCAACCACTGCATAACCAACAACCCACGCTACTGGTACGGGTTCAAATGTATATGCACATATCTTCTGTATGCACTGGCTAGAGCCATTTAGGATTTGTGATATTTTCTTTCTACTAAACAGGCCATACCATGCATTTTTCTTGCATTTTATGTATTTATAATATTTGTGTGGTTTTATCCTAAAAGCTATCCATAACCATATATTGTACAACTTTTGTCATTTACATTTAGAATGTTCAGGTTAGGGTAGTTAATACTTAACCTAATACGGGTCCCTCTTGCCGTAATGTAAAGGCACTACATGCCATATGCTAACAATCACACCTTTTACAAATCCTTCACTTACCGTACACACTTGCAGTTTCTCAGACAACACTCTGAAAGAAGTGATCCAACACAAACGTTCCTCAAAGCACAATTTATCATGTTTACCTCTTTGGACCGGCGTAGAGCAATTCCCACTTGAAAGAAGAGGGGTGTGCATGGCAATTTAAACATACACTTTTATTAAGGAAACATTTCCTGTCCAAGAGAACAAACATTGGACTTTGTAAAGTCCGATACCCAATCCAAAACACATTCGTCAGTCTGGTGGAAGGTTTACCAGAGTCCTCTATCTAAAATGGCCAGAGAGCGATGACCTCAAGTCACCCAGCCTGAGCTGTTTTTTTAACACTTCTGGCATGTTCTGTTTATGCATATCTGAACACAGACAGAAAATTTGGCTCTTTGAAGAGAAAAGACCCCTCTTCCGTTTTAACCCTGCATTATCTAAAATGTTGCCAGAAAGACGTTCAGAGGCTTTAGTGATGTGCTTTTTTTACTTGTTCAAATCTGCAGAGTCGTTGCATGTCCACAGTGGGCATAAAAAAGTGCATCAGTGTTTAAAATTGGAGCTTTCTTTGGACAAATGTGTCCAATTGGGCATATGTATGTAGTTATTGAAGTGGCTCTCTGTGGTAGTTTAAGATCTTGGTGTGTTTATTTATTGCAGTTGTTGCTCTCTGTAGTAATATAAGGACTTGGCGTATGTATGTTTTCAGTTATTGCGTCCATTATTTATTTTACAACTATGAGCAATGCGTTGATCTTCCTTGTAGCACCACCCTCAGTGTTACTCTATGCAATTTGAATGCTTGATTGTTTCCTCTGTCCTGGAAGTCGCTTTGGATAAAAGCATCAGCCAAATGAATAAATGTAAAATGTAAATGTGTCAAAAATGTTTGTGTATCAAAAGCAGAATGCTGCATTGTTGTCGTGTGTACTATGAGAATTGCTCAGCAAATGTGCACATAGATTGAGAAAAGGATTCAGATTGCTCAGGGTTTCCAAGGCTAATGCTGATACCTAGACAAAGGTACAAATATGAAGTATTTCAGTAATTGCTAGACTAGTGCTCATTTGAATTTTTTTCCCATCATTGTTTTAAGACAGCAAGTAACTTTGCTTTTTGGATAGCCAGTGGACGTTTGTCCACCAAGTCTACATGCTTGTCTTCCATGTCTCTTGACTGACAAAAGGTCAAGCCAAGCCATGCTTAAAGTTTGAAATTTGGATTTGATCATTGCCATGAAGTGGTAAGTGGCTTACATTCAGAAATCATGCTGAAAATTTTGATTTTGAATTTTGGCCATATACACCAATCGGCCATAACATTACAACCACCTGCCTTGTATTGTGTAGATCATGCCACCAAAACAGCTTTGACAGTCAAGGCATGGACTCTTTCCGAGATAAGCAGCACACATGCACCGGACTGTCCACATGATGTAAACCTAAATGTGATTCATCAGAACAAGCCTCCTTCTACGATTGCTCCATGGTCCACTTCTGTCGCTCATGTCCATATTGTTGATGCTTTAGCAGTTTGTACTACAGTAGATCCTCTGTGGAATAGAACTAGATAGGCTACCCTTTGCTGCCCAGACACATTAGTGAGCCTTGGATGCCTATGACCCTGTTGCGGGGTTACAAGTTGTCTTTCCTTGGAGCCCTTTGGCAGGTACAAACAACTGCATGCCAGGAACACTCCACAAAACCTGCTGTTTTGGAGATGGTATGACCTAGTTGTTTAGCCATCACAATTTGGACCTATTCAAAGACATTCAGATCCGTATGCTTGACCATTTTCCTGCTTTCAGCACATCAGCTTCAAGAACTGAGTTTTTACTGTTAAACTATAGGGACTCGTTTTCCTTTGTTATTGAAGTGTGTGGTATCAATATGCCAAGGTCAAAATAACTCCCTAGCACCTTGTGAAAAATGCCTATGAGCCTGGTAAGAGATTTTTAAAAAAATATTTTAAATAAATAATTTAGCCATAAAGAAAATAATCTAGAGGTAGTGTAGACTTCACAAGTGCCAATTTGTCCAGCTTAAAGAGTTTTCAAAAGAAGAACACCATACTGTCTTCGAAGCATGGTGATGGAAATGTTATGGTTTGGGTTTGCTTGCGGTCATTGCTTTAACTTGAATTCTGCATTATATCAAAGAGTGCTTGAAGATAATGTGAGGCCATCTTTCCAAATGTTGAAGCTGAACCATTCAACAGGATACTTATATTAAGCACACTTGCAGTGGACAGTTATGCAAAAGCCTGCAAGAGTTGTTTCTGCTAAAGGAGGCAATACTAGCTTCCAAGAACAAGGGTGTACTTACTTTCTCCACAGAAAAGTATTTGCTTGTTGGGATATATCATATACATCATGGGATGTATATTCACATGAATCATTTCTTAATCTGTCAATGGTTGTAATGTTATGGCTGATCTGTGTTGTGTAGGTAGACGCCATGAAACTGATACCTTTTTAAAGCCAGACTCTCTCATTGTGTTAATACAGAACACGCAGAACATTTTGAAGGATGTTGAAAAGATTGACAGACATACAAGCCTCTTCCTGACACCTGCCTTTTGAGGTGTGTGGTTTTCAACGGCTGAGCAATACCAAGCTCCCTCTACCCTGTGGCAAGCTCTAATGCAAACATTCAATAACAGCTTATTACATGCTGTTGAGAGGATGTTATTTTTCTATAACTCAACCTTGAGTGCTCTCGGGCACTACTGTCGATGACTGCTTTAGGGTAGCCACATTCGAAACATCTGGGGTTGTTCTACTTACATGCTTGATTTTTAAGGGTGATGTGTAGACAAAGCTGTCTAGCGCACTGTTTACTGGTGACATGCCTGCCTTTATAACAGTGTGTTGTGAAACATGAGGTGGTACAGCGGGAACATGTGGCTTGTGGTGTCTGAGGCTAGCCTCAGTGAAGAGGCTCTCTGTGATTACGAGAGACTGTCCTGCAAATGGGAGAGCTGGCCGGAAATGTGGCATGAAGCAAGCTCAGCAGAGCAGAACATTGGTTTGGCTTTGGTCCATTCCAGGCCACTGCTGGCCAGGGAACTATGGAACCAGTTTTTGTGGATCATGTTTACACCTGATGTCCTGGGGAGATCCTTAGAAATGGAGTTGTCATTCTAAATGTCAGATAATTAGTAGGAAACCATGATTAACTTGGTGATAATGTTTTCTCTTTCTCTGCCCCTTGCCTCTAATCTGTCTGTATGCAGGAAAACCCAGCACAGTTCTCTGGACCAGAGCTCCCCTCCTCAGACTGGAGTGTCTGCCTATAACCACCCTTCTGTTGGCCTCTACGACTCCAAAGACTTCCCACTCCGCAAGACAGGTGTTGCACTTCGTCCGTACATGCACAAAACCACTTACACTCAGACCTTGCTTCAGACATAGGGAGCACTTGAAATCTTATGGCTTCATCAAGAACTTAAAGTCCGTACACTTTGGCAACTGCTCCATTTGCAAACAAAGTCATTTTGGTAATGGTCTACGTTTTTTTCAGGACAAAATGTTGATCTTCACCCACCAAAATGTGAATCTGAAATAAGAGTTTTAAAAGTAATCTAACCCTTCCTGCAGAACAGCCATGTACGATGCTAATGGAATGTATGCATAGGAAACCATTATTGGGTGCTTAGGCAGTGCAGTGGTGCTGGTACAGTATAATTATTCACTTAGTGGTGAGGCTGATGCGATGCTGTTGACTCTAGCCTTGCCGCTGGAGATAAGCCAGTTTACTCTGGCTGCTGCTACCACATTCCACCATGCTGGGATGGACCAGGGAGTGGACTACTGTATGTGTGTGTTTTTCTTATATGTCCTTGCATTTATGTATACGTGTCCATGAGTGTTTCGGCACTGTACATATGGGTACATATGTGGGTTGCATTGTTTGTACTGGGAGCACTTCGTTCTCAAAGTGCAGTGAAAGAGAGAAGAAAGTCAAATGATCCAGGTTATACACACCCATGCAGACCTGTGAAGTAAGTGCATGACATATAAATTCTGTAGTGTGATGTTAAGTGATGCAAAATGAAAAGCCTGTTGAATTTGCTTGTAGTCACTGGCTCTTTGTAATGCCAAGTCAGCCCTGTTTACAGTTCTGATGGATTCTGTGTCGTGCCACAGATAAGGTGAGACAGCGCTTTGCTGTAGGTGGGTGGAAACTATCAGCTGTCCCCACTAGGAGCAGCAGCCCTCCTCAATAACCTAATTCATTTCTCCCGGCTTTTTTCCTCTGCAGCAGTGACGAGTTTGTGGGATTTGCTTATGTTAATGACAGCCTGTTAGTTAGGAGCGCCTTTATTTCATGCTTGCTCCGTGCCATACGAGCGTTGCTTCCAGTAATGGCCAATGAATGAACGGGGCCTTCTTTTTTCTCGTGAGGGGATGAATGCGAGCCTGAGTGCATTTATGTATTACACTGTAAATTACAAATCAGATGCATCAAACTGTTGAATATTCTTCAGCTGAAATAATATATTTGTGTCCATTGCTTCTTTTGTCAGATTTCTGCATCAGTGTAGAAACAATGATTTTATTAATGTGGGCACTCAGTTTATCATTTTTTAACTGTTATCGCATATTGACCTTTGTGTTAATATTGTAGAAGGTTGTTATGTAAAGAAGCCTTCTAATCAGTCACTGTATGATTCCACCACCTCTCTCTTTAAATTTGAATGGCTTATAAAGCAATACGTGTGGGAGACTACAGACCTAGGAATAAATCAATGAGCAGCAAACTAACAGTAGCTAAGCGGAAAGCTGCCCTCAATGGCCTTCACTGTAACAACAATCCAAGAGCTGAATGAATGACATCAAGAGCAATTTGCTTCAATCACAAAGAAGAATGAACATTAGACTGTATATGACATACACTGATGAGCCGCTTTATTTGGTACAGCTTCCTTGTACCTACACCCATTGTCCATTTGATCAGCACCACTTACCACGTAAGTGCACTTTATAGTTTAAATTTAATTCAATTCCTATGGTAGTCATTTAATTTCTCTGCATTGCTTCTTAACCTTCTTTAACCTGCTCATCAATAGTCAGAACCACAACAACACTCTTTGGGGAACCATGGGTCCTGGCATTCATGTGGCTGTTCAGGTGGCTTTGAGTCCTACCACCTACTTAAACATTGTTGCGGACCAAGAACACCCTTTTTATGGCAAAGGTATTTCCTATAGACAGTGTCCTCTTTCAGCAGAATAATGTGCCCTACCACACTTTAAAAATTGTCTAGAAAAGGTGTGAGAAACAAATGAAAGAGTTCAAGGTGTTGATGGGTCAGAACTATTTTGAAAATATGAGGGGATCCTACAGAATATTCAGCATACAGGTTTTGACGTTATGGCTGCTTGGTGTGTATCATAATTGGAATAAGTAACAATGCAATTGCAATATGGAATTTTTTGTCCGTTATACATCCTTGTGTCACGATTTCTTGTTACATGTAGACAGTTTTGTTTTGATTTGCCTTGTGCTCTTGTTCTTGTGTTTACACCTAAGCCCCGCCTATGTCTTGCCCCTTGTTTCTAGTTTACCTGTCCCTTGTTCCTTGTCTCTTCCCCTGCCCAGGTGTTCTGTGTCTAGTCTTTGTGTCTCTTTCATCTTTGTTCATCTTTGACCTCTGTAGTCTATACATGTCTCAGTTCTGTTGAGTGCCACAGTCTTCTATGTGTTTATCCAGCTATGTGTTCATTTTGTGTCTTAGTTCTGTTTTGTCACGTCTGCTTATCTTTAAAAAAAACCTTTCAACTGCACGCTTGTGGCTTACTTCCAAAACCCAGAACCCTACTTACACCTTGCTGTTAAGGCATGGCAAATAATGAGGACAGGATTTTGTAGTTTCAGAAGAAGTGTCCAGTGTTTCTTCCCAAGCCTTTTCAGTAGCAGCACGACACTGTCCAAATCCACGTTTCTTGTCACACTGATATAATTACTTTGAATCACTGTCCTAAGCTTTGTCCAAGCATTCAGCTGTGGCTCACTCGTCGATTATGACTATTAAATACTGTATACATGAATGACTGGGGCCTATTACAAAGACTCTGTATGCCCCATTCACTCTCTGCTGCATGAAAAGATTAATGGAGCAATTCTGTCCTGTACTACTTGTACCAGTGCCCATTCATGGTGGGGTTGTGTGAATTGGGAAGGCCATACATGGCTGGCCAGACTCTTTCATCCAGCGTGCGTAAGTGGACGAGAGCCAGTCCCAGGGTCACTGACCTCTTGGGAGGGCAGGGCTGGAATGGGTGCCCTGCCCTGCCCCAGCCCCCAGTCCTTGCATATCCAACATAGTGGGGCTCACAGCTTTGTACTTTTCCCACGTTACACTCAGGCAGGACCATGGGGACCAAAGACGTGAAGACGCAAAGTAGCAAGTGAAGCGTTTCCGCAGTTTCCGCAGTTCCACAGTGTTTCCTGGTCTTTGGGGGGAGGTGTGGTCTTTTTCTCTGCTGTATCATACCATGCCTCAAACTACAGTGTGCTTAGAAGTGATAAATTTATCACATATCATCAGATATTTCCCTTTAAAAATTCCAGGCTTGATCTACACTATGTCTGCAGAGTCCGCTGTATTGCTACCCACTCCATTATATCACATTGTATACAGAAAAATGTTCAGATAGCCATCGTCACCAGAGCATAAACAAAAAATGCCTACTGACAATGCTGAGAAAAATGGTGACAGAAGTGTACATATAGGCAGTATAGGAGACTTTCAGTGACTTTTATAAGTTTGTAAAGTGGTTGATTGTGTCACGAAACGTGGGTGATTGAGGCAGGAAGCAAGTGCAAACGAGCTTTTAGAAAATAAAAGGGGTTCATTAACCAAAACGATAAACACTGCGAAAACATGAATGAACAAAACACAACACAGAAAACCATAAACAAGAGCTAGAACATGACATCGGCTTGAACAACGTACACGACATGAATCACCGACATACAAAGATCGACCCCAAGATCACTAACACAAGGGTTTAAATAATCGACATAAATGAACAACACCTGGGGACGTGAAACGAGGACCAGGTGTGAAGTGGAGTGAGGGCATGTCAACACAAACACAAGGACAATGACACGTGGCTAAAACCAAAACAAAATATGGACTTGTGGAAACACAATATTTGTTTTGTTTGTTTTCTGTATTGTTTAAAATAGTTGTAAAAATATGAAACAGAAATCTTGGTGCTTTTTAAAGAATATAGTTTTTTAAGCATTTTGCGTATTGTTTTTTATATTATTTATATTTTAACATTTCAAATTGTGTTAATAGCTTACTGAAATCAAACCGGCATATAGATCACTTGAAAATATTGTAATATATGATAAGTAACAGTTGAAATGTAAGGATATGCCAACTATGGTTAGGTTGTTAAGGGTTAAAAGTAGATGGTTAATTCTTCATTTTTTTTAAATAATATTGTTTTGCACTGGTCTATTTAAGGCAGACCCTTCAACATGTCCATTTTAAAATCCTATAAACAAGTTCAATTATACAAAGAATTACATGTTTCTTCATTTATCATCTAGTAGCTAATGCACATGGTTTGAACAAGCTCTACTGACGTGACATCATTTATCTAAATGGAAGTAAGAGGGTGCTTATTATTTAGCCTTTGATAAACCCTTCTAGAACTATTTGATTAGTGCTGTGGTGAGTCCATTGTGATTCGCCTACTTGAAGACATAATTATATACAGGGCATTAGGGATATTTTAAGGCCCGTGTCCTAGATTATTTTGTACAGAACAAGCATGTCCCCCTAAGCATTGTGTAGTTCATTATTATTTCCACAGTAGCAGTGGCTTTGTCTGTGTTTTTCTCTCTACAATTTACTAGGATGCAGAAATTAGCACTAGCCTCACTCAGATTGATTTTACTATGAGAAATGATAATGAATGCATTTTTCATATTTGCACAGCAGCATCTCCTACTGTGTTAAATTCACACTTGCTGTGTTGATTAGATCTAGCTGGACACCAAATAATATTGCAAGCATTTAAATTGGAAATTTTCATGTGCATTCGGAATGTCTGTCTTTTGTTTAATTGTTACTTTTCATGGCCATGGTTTGAAAGACCTTTGCTAAAGAATCTTTCAATGTGTGCTATGTATCTTGTATGGTACAAATTTGCCAGCCACATCAGTGAACCAAAGAACAGACGCTGACCAAGACAATACCAGACATGGTTCAGAAAGAAGGGTTTCATTTGCTCTCCCACATTAAACAAAGAAAAGCTGTGACATGGGGGGGGGGGAACACAAGAGCACAATAACAATCTGTCCAGTGTTAATGTTCTCTACATTTTACTTTAATCTTTTATCCTAACTCTGCTAAATTTCTTCTCTCTTACTAGCATCAGAACCCAACCTGAAGGTGCGCTCCCGTCTGAAGCAGAAGGTCACAGAAAGGCGGAGTAGTCCATTGCTACGCAGGAGAGACAACCCCATCAGCACTGCCAAGAAACGATCTCTGGACATGGCAGGTAGTGTCTTCACGTGTATTATTATTATTATTTTTATTATTATTATTATTATTATATTTTATATTTAGATATACTGTTGAATTGTGTCTTATTTCTACTAAAAAAAATTTCATTTGTTCTTGAGCCATTGCCTGATCTAAGGCGTCTTAAAAAGACAATAAAAACTGACACCAAGACTTGCGCTTCCATACAGTTGCACATATACTCAACATCTAGTTTTCACTCACTGCAAACACTTGTCAGTTCTAATTTACTGCTAAGTTTAAATTTAGAGCTTTTACACTAAATCTGAGTTATAATGTATCTATTAATAGGAAAAATTATGTTTTTGGAAATTTACTTAGTGATTATTTGCCATTTAAAGGGTAAATAGGATATTAACAGGTTACTATCTAGTATCAACCAGAGGAGGATGGGTTCCCTTTCTAAGCCTTGGTTCCTCCCGAGGTTTCTTGCTACAGCTTAGGGAGTTTTTCCTTGCCTCTTTTGTAAAGCTGCTTTGTGACAACGTTGGGGTTTAAATCACTTTTTAGAAAAGTAAGCCATGTTCAGTAGTTGGAACATTCTCCACAAAGGGGCAAGCAGTGTTTAAAGTCCTTTTGTGTGTATAATTGAATTAAAGCAAACCCAGGATTTCACAAATTAATGTATGTTAATCATTTTTATGTACATGAAATAATCAGTAGATTACTTAATTACTAATGATAATTCATAATTACAGCCCTATTTTTATTATCTTTTTAATGTAGCTTTTGTCCATCACTAGTCTGAACAGCTCATCCTCCTGAATTGACTTAAAAAACAACACTCCATCTGACATGCTCATCCAGAAGTACAAAAATAAAATGAAGATGACCGTAGCAATCACTTTCTAACTAAAAATTAGAGCTAATGTGCAATGGAGGCCAACTGTGGATTCACAAACATATCATGAGGAAAAGAAGGCAAAAGAGAGCCTAGATTTTAACAATTGCTTTCTGTGGATTCCTGGCATTTCATTTAACAGCATTAAATACTTAAGTCTTTAAATACACCGTATTAGTACCCTTTGCTTGCTTAGCATCACTGCAGAATAATGTCCTGTGGTATGTTACTGTACTTGTAATCTGGCAATGGTACATATTTATATGTTATGGCAGCTTCCGTTTAAATGCAGGCATTGAAAGCTTGCAGCACACATATCACAGATTATTAGTCAGGTGCTTGTTGTGAACAGTGCTTGCCTAATGAAGTATCAGTTCCCCCGTTCTGTCATAAGAGAATTCTAGCATGGAAGAATTGGTCAGTGTAACTGACATGTAGATCGCACGAATTGCATCAACATATGGGCTTTGGTCTCTAAATGTGCACAAGATGTTTGCCTAGAAGATGTTTCCAATAAAGTGAGCACTGACTGCATTTTTTACACATACCGTTCACAGATTAATTGACTGTTTGCTAAATAATGATTGCCACACTTCTCAGCCAATGTCTGTCTGAGCATTATGTTCACCATGAAAAGGATGGCTTTGATTCTGAAGCTGAACATTTTTTGGAAGTTATGTGAAAGGGCACACTCATAACTCAGATATACTAAATTGTTGCTACCTTTTTAAATTAATATTCACGTATGATAATTATATGGTTTTATTCACCAAAAACATTCATAAACCGTCTTATGACCATTATCTGACCTAGAAAAACAAAACAGAAGGACTGTTTGTGTTACTATACCCAACACTGGAGGCAAAGGATGAAGACCAATAAAGCTGTGAAAAAAGTTGCTGTTAAATGGTTCATTTGATGGACAGTAACTAAGAACAGCAGGATTTGTCAAAAATTTGCAAATGGTCACCTGTGTGGTGCTTATTAAAGCCTAATGGCCATTTTTCATCTCTATTTTTAACATGTATAAAATTAATTCCATCCACTAAGTTGTGCATTTCATTAGTGTGTGCTCTATACATGTTGTCCAGACTCTGCATGTAGCAGTGCCCCAGGATCAGGCCCCAGCTCCCCCAACAACAACTCTCACAGCAACCTGTGCGAGAACGGCATCAGTGTGGCTGTCTCCAGCAGCTCAGCAGAGGTAAGCAAACAGCAGTTCTAGACTCTAGGGCATCTTGGAATAGTTTTAAGAACAGGCTAATTAGAGGACACACTGGTGATAGGAATGATATTAGACTTTGGTTTATCTTTTTAAAATGTTTTTCTTTTGGTGACTCTGCTTATGACTCTTTCTGGGTGTGTGCAATGTATGTGGATACTTCTGATGGCTGTGTGCATGTTGGTCTTGTTTGTTCCAGTCGGCACTAGCAAACAGGCTAGCTGGACGTGATGGCTCAGTGAGCCAGTTGTCTCTATACACCTCTCCCTCTCTACCCAACATCACTCTGGGCCTGCCAGCCACCGCCACCAATAATGTGAGTATCTCCTCTTTGCGTCTTTTGTTATACTGCTTGGTTGTTTTGGGATTATGCTATACACCATATAGCTACAACATAACAACCATTGACCTCTGAAATGAATAATATTGATTATCTTTTTATCTCGTTACAATGGCGCATGTCAGTTTCTGAAGTTGATGTGTTGGAAATAGTGATGCTCAAAAGTCAGAGCATCTCCAAAACGGCAGGTCTTGAATGCTGTTCCCGGTATTCACTGGTTCGTACCTCCTAAAAGTGTCCCACTTAAGAAAAGCTGGTCAACAGACAACAGGGTCATGGATGTCCGAGGCTCACTGATGTGCAAGCCTGTATGGTCCAGTTCCAGAGCTGTTGTAGCACAAAATATTAATGCTTACTATGGTTAATAGGTGTTAGAACCTGCAATGCACCACAGTCAGAGCTTCTGGGTGGAAAGAGTACAGTATACTGTTGGGGTGTTCTATGGCCAGTGTTTGTACAAACAACAGCTAAAAATAAAAGATGTATATAAGCAAATGTAGCCCAAATAACAAGGTTCCTTTTTTTGGCTACCCAGCCCTCCAGCCATCCTGGGCCTAGTTCTGACTGTCATTGCCTTTTTACATAACTCTTTGTAATGGTTTAAATTGGATTTCAATTTTGTTGTGCAGATGTCACCTGTCCAGCAGGATAGTGATCGTCTGTCTATGACCAATTTACCCATAACAACTCCATTCCTGGCCACTTCCCATCTACCCTCTTACATGGGCACTTCTGACTCAACCACTTCCCACAATGCCCTGCTGCAACACATGGTTCTTCTGGAGCAGTCAGCCACACCAAGTCCTTTAGCAACAGGTGAGTATGGCAGAGCTGTTCACTTTTAATAACTGAAACTCGATGGATGCAGTGCCAAGAGGCTGTTGCTGCTTTAATTGAGAAGCCATACATTATAGTTTCTGCAGTGTCATCAGCGCATAAGCATTTATAAAACTTTTATCTCCACTTGAAAGCACCGAGCTAAGCATAACTATATTAAAATAAATTATGTCAATAGACATTATGATATATGGATGAGGCTTACAGCAGGGTTGTGGTACTTTTTCCTTGGAGTACAATCGCATAAATTACTTTGCTCAGCTCAGGTGAATCTCAGAACGCATATAAACGTAAGTATCACAGTTAATTTTCTTGCAATTCATCATCTGCTAACTGCTCTGTATATTATCTATGCGCTAACTTGGCTTTGTATAGATGATCCATCATTTCCCCTTCAACTGCCACTTGCCTGAGAGCCTGTTTTCCCTATATCCACTATCTAGACATTGCATAAACCTTGAAATGTGTGAACATTCCCATCTGCATCTGTGGCATGGTCTCTGTGTCCATTCTCCCTTCAATCCCCGCCACACCCACCCTCCAGTTAATCAGATCAGTGTTCCAAGGCGGTCCTGGCAGGCAGTCCTGGCTGTGGAACACCATGTGCCAGGCCGAGGGGAGGAGCAGTAGGGGAGTCGCTCTTCCCGCCAGCACAGCATGCCAACCAGCCTCGCTCCACCATGCTCTCATAAGCCCCCAAAGAATGGATCTCTAATTCCCTGAATGGGAGCCGGCAGGGGAACAATGCGCTGGCCCAAATCGGTGCAGTGACCCAGGACAGTGTTCCTAAGCTTCCCAGTGCTATTTTCAGCTGCCAGTTTGGCCATTCACTGAGCCAGTCATTGACAGCTTCTGCTGTCCATGGTTGGGTGAGGAAATTGGGGGATCAACTGATGTTTTGGCAGTGTTTGGTACAATGTTTTTTAACAAGGTTCATGGAGGTTGCTCCGAAAAGTAACTGGTTGAACTAAGTGAGTTTACTGACAAACAATATACCAGCTATATGAAAGAGAGATTTTCTATGTTGTTGGATTGGTTTGTGAGTCCAAGTTATCATTTATTTATACCAGTAGTTCTCAAACCCTACATGGTCCATATTTTTGCTCCAACCCAAGTTGCAATAACAGAAATAGAAACAAAGTCATTGGGTTTGAGAAACACAGTTGTAAATACTAGATAGAGTTATGCCTTTTGCACATGGGCTGACACTGACATTTAGGCAGTGCATATTGCAGTTGTACAGACCAAATTCATCTAGGGTGGAAATGACTTACAGTGGGTTCGGAAAGTATTCAGACCCCCTTAAATTTTTCACTTTTTGTCACATTGCAGCCATTTGCTAAAATCATTTAAATTAATTTTTCCCCTAAATTTAAATGATTTTAGCAAATGGCTGCAATATGACAAAAAGTGAAAAATTGAAGGGGGTCTGAATACTTTCCGAACC
>JBBPDA010000105.1:6623354-6652867 GCA_037974385.1 Arnoldichthys spilopterus
AGAGAGAGAGAGAGAGAGAGAGAGAGAGAGAGAGAGAGAAAATAACTAAAAGGGGAGACCTAGAAAGACGCACACACATGAGGGCATCCTGGGGCATAAGGCAGCACAACCACTCGACTGTCAACAGGTCAAAAGTTTGTACCACTGAAATACCTTTGAGTACGGTACCGTCCTGCTACACTGCTCCCAGGGTGCTGTTGATAGCTGCCCCATGTTCCACGTTTGGGTGGGTTAAGTGCAGAGTTCACATTTTGTTGTGGTACATTGTGTGTTATGGGGTGTGTTCACAATGACAACGCGTCAACTTCTGATTTTGTCTGGCTCACTTGTCTGGCATACTGATTAAACAAGGTTTAACAGTGACTTACATTATCACATATATCGTGTTTAGCCTCTAAAACAATCTGCTAAATAATAGCCTCCCATTGAGTTTTTTGCATTTTGGTATCACTCATTCTTCGTAGATAGTACAGGAATGTTTGATGGGTAATCATTTTTATATTCAATTGATAATTATGCCATTGAGAGAATGTCAAATCAATTACAGCAACTGTTCTTAGAATTATTATTTGTTAATATAAGTAATATAAGTGCTTTGCCAGTGAAATCCGTGATTTTAATCTGGTGTAAATATGCAATTTTTTCAGTGTTTTTACCTATCCAAGAGCTTTTGTACCTGATGAGCTTGGCTCATTATTAGTAGTGCTGTTAGAATCAATCCCACACTAATAAAATCACAAAGCCTCCCAATACACACAGTTGAGCACAGTGTTGTAATTGAGTCTTGCACTTGTCACAAAACTCTGATGTGAGCATTTGGTCTCTGACATTTCAGTTTGGGCTATGAATCGGCCAGTCAAGTGTGTAAACAGCCAGTCTGCTGTGCACCTAAGAGCTCTCATAGCATCACTTTCATTCATATCTGTGGAGATTTGAAGCGCATCACCAGATTGATTGACAGACCTAAGCACTGCTTCATTAGTGCACTCCGTAGGGAGGGACTGAGAGTTTGAGGGGCAAAAGAGATGCATGGTGCTGATTACAAAGGAATCGGTTTCCGACTTCATAAAGACAGAAGTAGTTTTCTTCATATCACTGACTTTTAGCAAGCCCTTGCTTGTGTTTGCCATCTTTATTTAAGCACACGGTGCTGAGCATCAATCTTTCAACAAGCAGACTTCTATCCAAGGTCCCTCTGGCTCCAAGCGTGAGAGAAGCATGGAGAGCAATGGGGGTGTGAGGGCGGCCCATTAAAAAGAGGAGCTTGTTCGGAACACGGATGAGGCAACAGGTGGGGGGAGGGAGGGAGGGGGGGGGGTGTTTCTGACGTCAATAATGTTCCTCTGGCACCATGCCAGGGTCTCATTTGTCCTCCAACACTGGCACCTGCTCAACAGGCGTCCGATGTGGGACACAGAGACGGTAGCCATAGCGACTAGACACAGTGGCTGATGGCCCACAGTGGGATTCAAGGAAAAATTTGAAAATCTGACCTGTGCTCTTTTGTCTCTATTCAGTTTAGCTTTGCACGTGCACTGCTTGATTGCTGAGGAGCATTACCCTACTAACTCATTGCTCAAAAGTTAGTTGGCTACAAAGTTCAAACCAAATCCCCCCTGAGTTCAAAAATAAGGCCTCCATGGTGTCACTTCTCATTCACCTTTGCACTGTTTTCACCTGCCTTTTATTCAAGTCTTCCATTCCACCTTAAATGGCAGAGGAGTTACATTCTGGTGCCTTAGGCTGATGTACATTCGGCACAAATGAAGTGACTGGATGGGTTTTTTCTACAGCTGTGCAGCTACCATGCTTTCTTTTTGCTCTCAGACATTTTAATGTATCTATCACTATTGGGATGTACAAAAAATGTAAAAATCTGAAAAAGTGCTTCTAAAAATATTGCCTACCCTACCTTTAAAGTCCTATAAGTTACGAGGTTGGGCCTTCATGGATTGCACTAGTTTTTCCAGCACATCCCAGAGATGGAATTGAACACCTATACATACCCTTAAACATACACATACTGGTTCATTTCATTGGCCATGACCTATAATCCTTACTAGCTAACACCTTGAACTCTGTCATGTTCCTCAGATCATTCCTGAACAATTTTTGCAGTGTGGCAGGACACATTATCCTGTTGTAATTAGGGAATACTTTTACCATACTACTTCACTTGTCAAGGGGTTTAGTTAAAATTTTGTTGCTATATGTTATATTATGGCTTAAGTAAACTGAAAGTGACTATTTGTCATTGTGAACACACTTAAGCACCACAACGAAATGTGACCTCTGGATTTAACCCATCACATGTGCACACGTTGAGCACTGGGCAGCTATCAGCAGCGCCGGGGAGCAGTGTAGCGGTAGTGTGTTGCTCAAGGGTGCCTCAGTTGTGCCCGGGGTGGGACTTGAATCTGCGACCTTCCAGTTCACATGGGCAAGGTCCTAACCACTGTAGGACATCCAAGTCAAGTCAAGTTTATTTGTATAGCGCTTTTTACAACTGACGTTGTCACAAAGCAGCTTTACAGAAACCGGGTCCGAGCCCCCAAAGAGCAAGCCAGCATAACTAAAAGGGGAGACCTAGAAAGACGCACAGACATGAGGGCATCCTGGGGCATAAGGCAGCACAACCACTTAAGGTGTATGGATGTCTTCTACATTAGACTTGAGTGAACAGAGACACAACGCAATCTGTGGCTGTGGCTTACTTTATTTTTTTTTATGATTTTATGAAATTTGATTAAGTTGGAACAAATGTATCCCCTTGTTCAGGTGAATGAAGGGAACGATTAACATGCGCTAATGTTGGGCTTGATCATCTGGTGTTCTTTTCTTGTGTTAGATACTGACAAAGCCTGGTGAGGTGGCACGGCAGCATCAGAGTCACCCTGAAGAGACCGAAGAAGAGCTGAGGGAGCAACAAGACTCTGCCCAGGGGGAGGACCTACCCCTGAGTGTCATCATCAAGCAGGAACCCCCAGACCCCCAAGAAGAAGAAAGACAGGAAGAGCAAGAATTACTCTTCAGACAGGTTAGAAAGACAGAGGAAGTGACCAAGTGGACATGGTCTTTTTTGGTTATGCATGAATCATATTTTCTTTATTTTTGTACACAACACTGAGGTGTGCTGAGTCAAGTACTAGACAGTACAGATACAGTACTAGAAATTCTATTATCACCCAAAAGACCACCAACTCATTTTTTTTTTTTTTTTGCATTTCCAAAGCGCTTTTTACAACTGCTATTGTCACAAAGGAGCTTTACAGAATCTGGGTTCGACCCCCTAATGAGCAAGCCAAGGGTCACAGATGCAAGGAAAAACTCCCTAAGCTGTTATAAAGAACCTTGGGAGGAACCAAGGCTCAGAAGGGGAACCGATTGTTCTCTGGCCGACACCCGATAGCAAAAAAAGAAGAGGAAAAAAATCTAAGTTTATAGAGGCGGCATCAGCTAAAATCCTATACCTTGAGCAACATATCTAGCATAACATATGTGTGGTAGCTGAACTAGTCTTGGACTATTTATCTGGGGATAAGGAGGAGCTAATAATGGGCGATCTGATTGTAGGAGAGGGCAGCAGTTCTTAGTGCACAGGTGGGCAGCAATGACTTTCAGTTTGTAAATTATTGCACTCATCAGGTTTTGATAGTCAGGAAAGTGTCAAACTGTCATTCAAAAAGGCAGTGAGTAGCTTCAAGCCAGGTTTCTCAACCACTGGGCCGTGGCCCACTGATGGGCTGTGAATGCAATCATATGGGCCATGAATCTAATATGGATAGGGAAATTGGTCTATACAGAAGCTCCATGCTTAATTTGGACAGTAAATATAGTAGACAAATAATTTAAAGATAACAAATAAAATATGACTTAATTCAAACAGTAAAAGTTAAAAAAAGAAAAAAAACTAATCAGTTGGGGCTAACGTTGTCAAATTGAGCCAGCGTAGCTATAACATTAATGTGATGGATTTTACAAGACATGGAGAAGTTTTTAAAGTGCAAAGAAATGGTCAATACTCAGCTGAACAAAAAGTCTTTTTTTCCTGTAAATATAACCCAGAATACATTAAATGTTGGTTTCTGTGTCTGAATGTAAATTGTGATTCTGTACCAAACACAATAAATTTTTTGAATCATGAATTTCAGTACTTGGTTATTAAATACCATCTTACCTGGTGGGTCTTTACAACATGCATTGATAAATTATTGGAGCTTAATGTTGGAAAGGTTGAAAACCATGCTTAAAGTACCTAATATATTTTATTTGTTCTATACTCATAACCACTCCTGGGACAATCATCAGTTATAGAGTAATTTCAGTTAGACGCTACTTTGAATACTATTAGTGCTACCAATTGTAGACTTCCTGATCAGCTGTAGAAATCTACAGGTTTCCAACTTGTGTTGTGTATTTTATATATGTATGTGGCTTCCGGTTGTGTGGTCTGTTTGTCCCGATATGCCATTCAAAATTGTATGCTGATAATGACCGCCACCTAGTGGATGTTTTTAGTACATGCTTATCTTGTAATTAAAAAAAAAATCTGGAGATTTGCTGAATTTCAAATGAATATTAGGTCTTGTGTTTGTATTTGAGCAGCAGGCTCTCCTGCTGGAGCAGCAGAGGATTCATCAGCTGAGGAACTACCAGGCCTCCATGGAGGCTGCTGGTCTGTCAGTCAGCTTCCCTGGACACCGGCCCCTCTCCAGGGCCCAGTCATCTCCTGCATCTTCTTCTTTTATCACTGTGCAGGAACCACCTTCTAAACCTCGCTTCACTACAGGTTAGCCTAACTGTTGTTATTCAGATGTGAAGTTATATGAAAAGTAACTGAACCAATGTGGCACCTCTTATGCAAACTGCACAGACACTGAATGTTAACATCTGTAATGTTTTAGTGTTTTTTTGTTTTTTTTTACTTACAACCTCAAAAAGGTTGAGACAGTGTGTAAAATGTAAATAAAAAAAGAATGCAATGGTTTGTAAATCAGCTAAGCCAATATTTAATTAAAAATAGAACATATTTAATATATCAAATGTTGAAACTGAGAAATATTTGAAAATAGGGCAACAGTTTAACATTCCTCAAAATAAAATTGCATTTTAAAAAATTTCCAGCAAAGCTTTTGTATGCCAGAGACAAGGTCAAAACATTTTTTTTCATTGGCGTGACCTTATATATAATATATATATAAACCATATGTAAACATAATGCAGAAGCATTTTGCCTTCTCTGGGCCTAAACTGATTTAAGATGGACTGAGGCTAAGTGAAAGACTGTCCTGTGGTCTGAAGTATTAAAATTTTAAATTCTTAGAAGAAATCATGTTCTCTGCATCACCTAAGCTAAAAAGGGGAGGGACCATCCAGCTTGTTATCAAATACAGTTTTAAAGCCAGCATCCGTGATAGTGTTGGGATGCATATGTATATGGCATGGGTAGCTTGGGCATCTTGGAAGACACCATTAATGCTGAATGACATATACAGGTTTTGGAGCAACATATATTGCCACCAAGATGTTGTTTTTTTCAGGAAGACAATCCCAAGGCCTGCCTGCAGTCCAGACAGGTCACCCACTGAAACAAACTATAATCCAGACCCCAAACTGCAATGGAAACCCTATATCAAACACGAATGGGCAACATATCAGTTTCAAAACTTCAGCAACTTGCCTTAGTTCAGAACATTTACAGAGGATTAAAGAAGATTTGATGCAACAAAGTGCTAGATAGTGCTAAATTAAAACACACACAAAAAAAGGTGGGACAGAGGCATGTTTATCACTGTTCTTTTGAATTATACCTTTTAATTGTTTAGGAACTGAGGAGACTAATTGTTTCTTGCTAGTGGAATGTTTGCCTATTCTGTCTTGATGCAAGACTTTTACTCAACAATACAGTTACTCAACAGTCTGTGGTGGCTGTTTCTCCTTTACATGAAGTCACACTGTTGTAGCGTGTACAGAACGAAGCCTGGCATTGTCTAACTGAAATAACCTTTGAAATCTTTCCACAATTTTATGTACTATAGATGATGAAAAACCTTAATTCTTTGTAATCTTGTGTTGAGTAATATTCTTTCTGAATTGACTGACAATTCTCTTATAAAGTTTGGCACAAAGTAGTGCCTTTAGTGGATGCTCCTTTTATACCCAGTCATGGTTATTTGTGAGTGTTTCAAAAATACAAAACTTGAATATTCTTTAAATGTTTCACTCTTATTTTGGTCCATCCCAACTTGTTTTGTGTGTGTTGCAGGTGTCAAATTCTAAATTTGATCATATTTACAAAACACATACATCAAGTTAATCAGTGAAAACAATGTTTTTTTTTAACTTTTATCAGTTAAATAAAAATGCAAGAAACCACACTTTTTTTTATTGCATTTTATGAAACATCCCAACATTCTGGAAATAGGTTTTGTAAATATGGGGTTTACATAATCTGCAAATCTTTGTATTCTGTTTTTCTTTCAGCTTTACTCAGCATACCAAATATTGTGGGGATTTCCAAATTGCTGATTCTATATTTCTTTCTTTCTTCCTTTCTCTCATTATTTAACTTTGTTCAGACATGTTTATATATGAATATACATTAATCAGCCATAACACAGTCTGCCTAAGAGTGGTCCCCTCATGCTGCTGAAACAGTTCTGACTGTGGTGCACTGTGTTCTGACACTCTTCTATGAGAGTTTTTAGACTTTTTAAACCACAGTAGCTCTTCTGTGGGACCAGACCAGATAGCCTAGTCCTCACTCCCCACATGCATCAGGGATCCTGATAGGGCTGATATATTAATGGAATTAATTTTAAAACACGATTTGATCTGATGCTGTTATTTTAGCCAATGATCTGATTTTTGATACCTTAAAATTTACTTAAAAGTTTGATGTGATTTAGTTCGATACTGAGTTTACAGTCAGTATTAAATATGATCAACACAATCTGCCAAATTTTAATGAACTGTCACATGCGAACAAATCATAATTTGAAAATTTTATTATAAAAGGTTAATTACAGCAATCTATCCAAAAGCAAAAGCACATTTTGATAAACAATGCACAGGGGTGAAGTACAATTAAGTTAAATGAACTGTGGAATGAACAAGCACATTGATTTTTATGTCACATTGATACATCACATTGTGCACTATTTTGGTCGATTCATTCAGTGCAATGTTCCCTACAAAGTATAAGTGCATTTGTTTTAACTCTGCAGGTCTTGTGTATGACTCCCTGATGCAGAAGCATCAGTGTATGTGTGGAAACACCAACACACACCCAGAGCATGCAGGCCGCATTCAGAGCATTTGGTCCAGGCTGCAGGAGACAGGATTACGCGGGCAGTGTGAGGTATTCTCACATCATCACATCATTATATTCTGTTTCCCTGTAGTGTATGTTAACTTTTCTTCAGTTCGAAAATACCAAACTTGTAATTTTATTGTGTTAAAAAAAATGGCATATACCTTTACACACATTTATTTAAACTAAAAATATATATAAATAAAGATATTGTATTATATTTCTGTTTCATGTTTTGTCACCAGGGGGTGCTCTACCCCAAAGCTATAAATGCACACAAAGCTTCCTAAATGCAATAGACTCAATCTTTTCTTTTTATCAGTGTATTCGAGGGAGGAAAGCTACTCTAGAGGAGCTGCAGACAGTACACTCAGAGGCCCATGTCATGTTGTATGGCACCAACCCTCTGCGGCAGAAACTGGACAGTAAGTTGAGTAAAAATACAAACATTTTGTACATTGCTCAAGAGTTTGGAATCAATGTTTTCATTACAGAAAAAAAACAGATTTCAAATAATGTATTGGAAACCATAAAAGCTAAAAGCTGTAAACCCTGAGTTTTGTCTAAAATGAATATAAATCTGTGTATGACTGCCAAATGATGTCTAGAAAAATATAGAATAAAAGTCGTATGACTACTTTACTTGTTTAGACATATACTTTGCAAAATGTTATATATTATGAACATTTTATTATAGTATTATGTTGTTTTATAGTGTTATAAATTAAAAATTTTCAATTTTTAAATACATAATCTAAAAATGAATTCTAGTTCTTTCATTTTTATCATAAATAAAAATATGATATAATGATTTACATTTTTTACAATGAAATTATTACACTTTACATTTGTATTAAATATAGTAGCATAAACAATCAGTTTGCCATTCTAAACGTGTTGATGGTGTGTTTGTAGTGTTAACAGTGAAATCTCCTCTGATATTCTCCTCTTCTTTTCTTTTCCAAAGGCTCTGTGATATCCATGTTTGTCAGATTGCCTTGTGGTGGGATTGGGGTAAGTGCAGTGCAAAGTTTGATTGCATTGCCCATATGTGCAGACCACTGTCATTTATTTAACAAAAACCAGATGAATGAGTTTTGTTGGATGTGTTTTTGTGTGTGTCAGGTGGACAGTGACACTATCTGGAATGAGGTGCACTCCTCGAGTGCCGCACGTCTCGCTGTTGGCTCTGTGGTTGAGCTCGTTTTTAAGGTGGCATCAGGAGAACTGAAGGTAGTCAATGTTTTTTTCTGCAATGATGCATGTCACATCACTTTTGTCCTGTCTGAAATGTTTTTCTGTCATTTCAGAATGGCTTTGCTGTGGTGCGACCTCCTGGACACCATGCTGAGGAGAGTACTCCTATGTAAGTCTCTGTTTCTCTTTCTTTCTTTCTCTCTCCCTCTCCGTCTCTCTCTCTGCCTCTCTACCTCTCTCTCTCTCTCTCGCTCCCTCCCTCTGTTTGTATCTTTCTTCCCACTCTTTAGATTTTGAAGTAAATCTAGGGAAAAAAACATGACCTTGATTCTTTTCTCATCTCACAGGGGTTTCTGTTACTTTAACTCGGTTGCCATAGCAGCTAAACTCTTACAACAGAGGCTCAATGTCAGCAAAATACTGATCGTTGACTGGGTGAGTTTATTTTTAAATAAACTATAATAAAGGTTTTTTTGTCTTGCCTGTTCATGTACCTGAAACCAGTGTGTTTTCAATGTTTGGAAATGTGCTGACAGGATGTGCACCATGGCAATGGCACTCAGCAAGCTTTCTATGATGATCCCAACATTCTTTACATCTCTGTACATCGCTATGATGATGGGAACTTCTTTCCTGGAAGCGGAGCTCCTGATGAGGTAGTCAACACGTAAAAAATCCACATGTATTATGATATATGCAGGAATTGTTTGCATAACAATTTTTCAAATCAACCTTCTACAGGTGGGCAGTGGTCCAGGTTTGGGCTTCAATGTGAACATTGCCTTCACTGGAGGTCTTGATCCACCTATGGGGGATTCTGAATACCTGTCTGCTTTCAGGTGCGACCCTTCTTTTTCCCTCTTAATACACATGGTGCTATTAGTCTGGGAATCTCATTAACATTCTAAAAGCTATTGGTAGGATGGTTTCAGTAACAAACCCTCACTATAAGGCTAGGCCTTCTGTTCAGGTCACTAATTTTAAAATATTTATGTCAAAATCCAAGAAAAAACAGGACCAAGCATCACTTAATCAGATTATGAAAAAAAACACAAGAAAAAGCTTTATAGATGACAAAGAAAAGCTAATATTATTCTTACATGGAGTAAGAAGTGTGGATATTAATAAGAAATACCACATTCAAATGTATGTCACACATTTAACATTTTTGGAAAGGCCACATTTGTGTGTTCATTGTTAAATTATGGTCCAGTTATGGCCCTGTTTAAGACAGATCCACAGTAAAATAGTTTTAATGCTAATCATTACAACTAAACAGAACTGATTATACTGTCATTGGCACCGGGTGTATTTTTTGGATTAAAACTAATGACAACAGGCACGAAACCTTAGACAGCTGTTAAATCTCTTAAAAATGCAGTTGATTAGTATCAAACTACTAATAGTGGCCTAAATAATAGCATTGGTATTTTCATTAACGACAATATCATATCTTCATACTTAATACACTCCTGGTTTCATAACTGTGTCATAAATACCAGATTGCACTTGTAAGATTCCATTTGTTTGCTCATATCTTGTGCCTTTATATGCTGTGATAGAAAACGATGTAGTCGCAGCACACACAAACATGTGATTTGTAGTATTTCTGGAGCAGCAGTGGGAGTAAATATTGATTTTAGCCTCTATTTCCCACTCCTCTGTACAACCCCATGATAATACGATATATCTTCTGGCTTTGGCATGCAAGACGAGAAACACACGGACAGAAACGCACCCCAAGACTAAAGCCTTGTTTCTATTCCTGTGCACGATCAGAGAGGGGTGTGGAAGGCCTGTCCATCATATCCATGTCACCCCCATCACATTTCACGCAGGGCCAGATCAGATTCCCTCCGGTAGATTGCAGGCTTTGCTCTTGTGGTATCAGCGTCGGCAAGCTGATCTTAGCTATTAAGCAGAATTAAGTAATACATTGGCAAGAGCAGGAGACGGTGTGAATCATTTGCTCCAACCACACTGACTCCCAATGAAGCTTGTTATAGCTAGGTCCCCTATACTTAGATGCTACTTTGTAATCAAGGAAAGACACCATTGCATGTGCCAGCGCGCCCATGTAGAATGTAAACATTAGAAGATATTTATGGTTGTTTTATTTTGGCTGAATAATTGAAAGGTACAGTTCTGCTGAAGAGTACATATCATAAAATAACACCAACCATCATCTGCATCTAACTCTTAACTCTTTTCTAGGGAGTCAGATTCAAAATCCTGGGGCGTAAATTCCAGTGCTTTGCGCATCGTGATTCATAGTGTATGAGGCAAGAAGGCAAGCACAAAAATACCAGGAAACCATACTAGATTAAACTGTGGCTTAAATCAAAAGCAGCTTCTGGCCATGAGAATTTGATCCAGACCAGTTCTCTGCTGATGCCAGATGACAGAGCTTTGAAGTTTTCCGTTTTCCTCTGTTCACGCTTTTGTTCTCTACACTTTGTCAGGACATCCATCTGAACATTCAGACAGTCTAACTTTGATTCAACAGATTTTGTGGCACATACCTCTACTTACCCAGTCATTTTCGTGACCTGAGGTGAAGATGCCTGCGCTGACTGGAGTTGATTTTACGGATTTGATATTATTGGGAAAGTGACTATTTGTCATTGTGAACACACCCAATCACGACAACAAAATGTGACCTCTTCATTTAACCCATCATTCCTGCACACGTGAAGCAGGCAGCTATCCCGGGGAGCAGTGTAGTGGGACGGCACCTTGCTCGGGTACCTCGGGTGGGGATTTGAACCTGCAACCTTCAGTTCACAAGGGCAAGGTCCTAACCAGTAGGCCTTTACTGCCCACTTATTGCTGTATAATTTACCTTTTGATCCCAGTATATTATTTTGCCTTGCAGCTGAATACTCTGATTATAATCAGAGTAGGACACTAACAAAATAAACCATTGCTTTTTTGCTACACTGCTTCTTTTTAACATGACAATGAAAACAGCAGTATGGACGAGCAAATACTCACCACTACAACAATCTCTGTGAAACACTGCAAGTTTGCCTTTCTCAATGTGAAATTTCTTGTCCCGTCTACTTACTTTACTTTACCTGATGTTGTAGGGTTAGTTCAATTCAGACATGTTCAAGAGCAACAAGCACTATGTTAGCTATTAAGAAAGTCTCTCAGAATCATAAAAGTTTCCTGGATGATGTCAACCTGATGTCAATGGTGCAGTGGTGGCTTAGTGGTTAGGACCTTGCCCTTGGGACCCGAAGGCCGTAGGTTGAAGTCTCAGCCTGAGCACTACTGAGGTACCCTTGAGCAAGGTACCGTCCCACTACACTGCTCCATGTATTGGAAGCCGCCTTGGATAAAAGCGCCAGCCAAATGTAAACTCTTCATAACCTACAGAGAGGGCAGACAAACTGATTATTTGCTTTTAGGTTCATCTTGTGCTTGTAAAGCTTTTGGGACTTTGTAAGATTCAGATATTTCAATGCCTTTTGCCTTACTATAGCCATGGTATGCTTGTTTGTCTTTTAAACAATTTTGGTTGTTCTCATATGTTTAAATCTGAACTGTTTCCATAGGACGGTGGTGATGCCCATTGCAAATGAATTTGCTCCAGATGTTGTGCTGGTATCTGCAGGCTTTGATGCTGTGGAGGGCCACCCACCCCCACTTGGAGGTTACAAAGTTACATCAAAATGTAAGCACTTATATCTACTTGAGTTTAACATGGGGTTTAAAGAAGCTGGTGAAGTGTAAAGGTGTCAGTTTTGAAGTAAAACCTCTTGGTGTATCCATAGAGCTGAATATGGAGTCCGTGGGGATAACAGTAATTCAGTAGTACAAACTGAATATGATTAACTGGCGTAACTGTTAAAATCCTGCTGTTGTGACATTTTACAGATTTACTGTTGTAAAAAAACGTTACATGTTGGGCCTACTCTTGAATTTGGCAGGCTTTGGTTACCTTACAAAACAGCTGATGGGACTGGCTGGAGGACGTGTGGTGATGGCACTGGAGGGAGGTCATGACCTTAGAGCTATATGCGATGCCTCAGAGGCCTGTGTGTCTGCACTGCTTGGGAAAGAGGTGAGATGAGGAACAAAAGTGTTTGTTTGTGTGCTTCACTCTATCACACCGTTGTCTAGTTTTTCCTAAAGAGTGATAATGTCTCTACAATAAACATTTGTGTAGTAAGTGAACCTGTATTGTGATTTTTTGTGATTTTGTGTTTGCATCTTTGTTTGTTGAAGCTGGACCAACTCTCCCCAGAGCTCCTGAAGCAGAGGCCCAATGCAAATGCTGTGAGCTCTTTGGAAAAAGTTATAGAAACCCAGAGTGAGTTCTTTCTACTTTATGAAGTGTCTTCCCAGTCAAAAACTCTCAAAGAGCAAATGATATTCTGCAAATATAGCAGGTTCCAGATTATGAGATTATATGAAAATCTATTGTTTTTTGTTCTATATCTGGAAAGTAACAACCTAAAGTTTGTTTGGAAAAAAAAGAACAAAGAAAAGTTTTGATAAGTAAAATGAGGAAAATATTAAAAGATTCTTTAAGGAATGTTGAACATTCTGCACTATTTCTAATTCACTGTTCAAATTTAAGCACAGATAACCTTGACCATGTTAAGGCCTTTGCACAAAAACATTTTTTCTTCTATTAAAATACATGTTCAAATGACTCTGAATTGAATTTGATTTACTTACTTAGAGGCTTTTGCATATATTTGTGTAGCTTGTGCCATTTAAAGAGAAATGGACATACATGACAAATACTGCAAATGAATCTTTGAAAACTTTCAAAAATGCTATTTTTCACTCAAAAAGTTTTTGTTGCTGAAAATATAAGCTCACCAGACAACAAATTACTAGAGTTACTAGAATTTTATATATATTTTTTTTGTAATACTTGTTTGCACATTCTTTTGCCTTAAAAGAATATTCAGTTTTTAGGACATTTTGACCTTAAAGTTGTGCAGATTCCTTAAACTAATAAAATATGTTGTTAAAAACACATGTAAAATGATCTACCAATTTTCTTAATTTTATGGGTCATGACATTATATCATTATAATATCAGTGCCTTTGGCAAGTACTGGTTTACTTAACATATCTGCTGTTCAGCCTTTTCTGTTTGAGCCAGGGCAAGACATCACCCAGAATGAAAACACTGATGGCTATAAGCACATAGACTTTGTTCAAATTCATTTAAAAACGAAGTAGTTGATGTACAGCCTCTGCTTGCCTGTGCTTGCCTATGGCAAATACTCACCACTAGAACAAGCACTGTGACCCAGGTTCACCATTCCCAATATGGACTTTCTTGTCCTATTACTTACTTTTCTAGATTTCAGCTGATGTTTAACCCCTTAGGATTCTTTTTAATGACCCAGGATTCCTTTTAATGGCAGCATCAATCTTCTCAGGAAGGATTACACCAGTCTCTTGAGAAAGTTCCTGTACATTTTAGTCATTTAGTCAGGAAAGGGCAAACACACAAGACATGAGGACAGTAGCACATGGCAAAGAAAGCAGTAGCAAAAACATAATCACATGGCAAAAGCAAAAACAGACCAGACAGACATGGCACGGGGGAACACATGATAATGACAATCTGTAGGGGGTTTGTGTGTGCCTGTTTCAACAGATACGGTGGAACTGGGTCTGTTTTGAATGTAAGGCAAAACACCAGACCTCAATCTCAGTTTCCAATTTTTTTTAAAAAGTAAAATGCTCAAATAAGAAAACTACAACTCTGTCTTAAATGTGCCCCCAGGTAAAAATGATTGTGATTTAGAAGTGATTCAGCACAAGAGCCATCTTAAGAGCCTTTGTTATCCTTACCTTATAACATTAAGTCAATGTGACACATAATCAAGTATTCTAAAAGAAATCATGCATGCAAATGTTTTTGTCCAGTGAGCTTAGTTTGTAATGAATTTATTTATATGAAATAAGAAAAACAAGTCAAAATAGAATCATTTTTATGAGTGTTTTTCTTTATATTAGGCCTTTATGCCTCTAGACACAATACTTGAACTGACAACATTTGAATGTGTGTATTTTTCTGTGTGGGGGTGGGGTTAGGTAAGTATTGGAGGTCAGTTCAGCGGTACATATCCACTGTGGGCTACTCTCTGCTGGAGGCTGAGCAGTGTGACTCAGAAGAGAACGAGACCGTCAACGCCATGGCCTCTCTGTCTGTGGCAACCATGGAGAAAAGGTACAGCTTAAGAAGTGTTGTCTACATGATGCGTAGATAGACACCACTAGAAAAGCTCTAAGGTTTTGTCTATATTTAATATATGTTTGGCTGATGCTTTCATTGTGTGTGGAATCTGGACATGAGAAAGAAACATAAATTTAAGCCAGTTTTAAATAGACATGCAAACCAAATCCTCCTTCAGCTTTTGTCATGCTGGCTGACGTACTGAAAAGAAATCCTTACCTGCTGACAGGGATTTATGTAGCTAGCCAAGTGCTTAACTTGCTATGTGCTATGTACTGTGTGGGTATGTACTGCGTTTGTATGTCCTAGTAAGTTTTTTGGCATGAAGTGAGTAATCGAGTGTATAGATTCAAGATTTTTCTCTTCTAGGACTGAGGATGAGCCCATGGAAGAAGAGCCGCCACTGTAATGGTGCTGTGACCTGGATCCAAGCCTGATCCCTACACTACACTTGTGAGGTCCACAGGATCTCTGTGTGTTTCCTTTTGTCTCCCCTGGCTGAGGGCAGTGTTAGCCAGCCCAGAGGGCAGTGGGGGAGGAGGGGGGGCACTGGGGCAGAAAGCCTAACTGGAAATGTTAGCGCTGGCAGCCCAATAGCACTGTGGCCCCACGCAATGCGTACAAGTTGCAGAGACTCAAGATGTTTATTGGAGCCACCTCTGATGGTGACCATAACTCGACCAACAGCCCGTCGCACGTGTTGTGGCCCATTCTTTTCAGCCAGTAGTTTATCATTCAGAGAGAAAAGAAGAGAGCATTATGGACCGAGGGGGTGGAAGGTGAGAAGGAATAGAGGTGAAGAGTCTACTTACTCTTCGAAGGCAAACCAGAAATCGTTTTACTCACGACACTATGCTTTTTTGTGCAGCTCTTGCTTGTTAACCTCCATAGTGAAGCACAGGGACTGCAGATGAGTGAAGTGTTTTTCACCACAGGATGGTGCTGTGTCTCATTGCCACCTCTAAGGTTCAGAAGTGGTTTTAACCACACAAGCGTGTGTGCCTTTATCGAATGCCGGTGGATTTTAGGAAGATATCTAAGGAGCTCTGCCTTAAGTCAGCTTTTTCAAAGAGAAAGGAGGACATTATTCATCATTCCAGTGGATGGTGAGCAAGCTTGCGAACGGCAGAAAATCTCAGCATGTTTACTTGGACAGTGGTGTCGACTGTTAAGTCTAGCCCGTCAAATGTCTCAAACTGACTTAAACCTTTCCTTTTCCTAAGTGATGTGCTGTACAAATGCTTCAACATAGTTGCCAGTAAAGCAGTAGAACCAACCGTCAAGACAAGCAGTTCATAAGTGAACCCAGCTCAATTATTGAGTCACTCAATGTAGCTTTTGCAAGAGAAACGTGAGACGGCCATCGTTTTCAAGAAACTATTACCTGGCATGTGCATCGCAAGAGAAAAGTCAGCTGCAAAAACCGACCGCTCTGAAGACATCTGATATGACTAAGATGATAAAAAAAGCCCTTACCAAAGCATGGATTTGCATCCTGTTTTGCAACACTATTTTAAATTCTCTCATGAACTTATTTCTGTGCTGTCACAAAAGAATTTGTGGGTAAAATTGAGGGAGAGACCGAATGACTCATTTGCTGTGTGAAGGAAGTTTGCCACTGACATTTTAAACAGCATTTCGGAAGGAAACGCCCAGAAAGCTGCCTTACAACATATCAGTTGTACAGTTCTGTCTTCTTAACAGTATGGGAATTCAGCAGCAGAAAAACAGTAGGACAATCAAAAAAAAATGTGGAAAAGTGCTGGTTTGTTCTGAAGACCCCTGAGCATGAGAATGAAATGGTAATAACAAGCTTATTACAGCATGCATGATTAAGTATATTTTGTTTTAAGTCTAGAGTTTGCACTCAAGTTTGACTTCCTTCGAGCTAGCCACCACTTCCCACAAGGTGTTGCCCCCAAACATCTGAAAGGGTTGGCTTAATGACCATAAATACAAACTCATCGAACATTGTACATTTGAACTTCTTAGTTAGGTTAGAATCATATTGATATTAACAATATTACCTTGCTTTGTTTTGTACTATTATTTGAAGTCATTCCATTTCCACATTTTCCCATTTGTACTTTACATTGTTAGTAATATATTTCATTTTTTATGATTTGTTTGTGTAGATGGATTCTATTTTATTTTTGTTGTTATTTGTACAGTATACATTTGGTACCATGTACTTTAACATCATGTGATAAACATTTGGGTTATGACCTGCTCATGGCCATTTCTATTTTGTACATTTTCTGACAAGGCCTGACTGTGTACTTCATGTTCTGTTCATAGCAGATTTCTATATGAAAAAAAATATATCATGAATATGAAACAATCTGACTTTGCGAACTTTGATGAATGTTCATGCAAGTCTTCTTTACATAGAGAATGCACTGTTGCGCATATTTCACATCATGTGACTTTTGTAACAGAATCAAAGTTGAATGGCGTCCATATATGTTCACCTGTGTATACACGGCTACACTGGGAACAGTGCAGACACTTTATTTTAACAACCATTAACATCATTGTTACAGTATAAACGTTCATAAACACACACTGCCACACCCCTGGTTCTGATTTTGGGCCATGTTTGCGTTACATAAAGCAGTTGTTTTACCATGCAGTCGCCAAAATTCAGTTGGGATTATTAAGCTAAAATGTGACCGGCATTCTCAAAGGAGCAAGAAACAAGGGTCAAAAACAAATTGTAAAAAAAATACAGAATGTGTATCATACACGTGTGTGTGTGTGGGGGGGGGGGGTGAGAGAGAAATTTTCTTTATTTTTTTACAATTTGTTTCTTTATTTAACAAAAAAATCGAACTACACTAAATAACATTAAATAAACAACAGGTAAACAGCAGTTATACATGTTTACCACTTTAAAATTTGTCCTAGTGCACAAATAAAGGCTGTAATATTGTTTTTTGAATCAAATTTTTATTAACAACCTAAGAAAAAAGGAAAGCTTATTAAAAATTATTTGTAAAACTCTTACAAAAAAGCAAAGCACAGTATGCAAAATATCCTGATCTGACTTTTAATATCCACAGACGTGAAGCAATAGAGACAAAAATATTCACATATAAAACAAAGACTCGATCTGAGGCTCATCTTACTTGTATGGATTTTTACCCCCATTGCTCATAAAAATATTAACAAACATCAGTTACCTTGTTTAAGATCACCTTCCTCTCCTGTATGCATAAAGCAAGTCCTACAGTTCAGTGGTAGGCACATGTATGGAGTCCTTACTTTGTTCAAATTTGCCCTGGCCAATAGTGTTACCTTTAAGTATTTTCTTTTCTTCATGCCACGGTCAACAGGTCCTGCCTCAAAGAACTGTCACAGCGTAGGTGTGGTAATGCAAGGGGTCCAAACACCTAATTGCATCTCCATGTTTCTCACTTCCTGCATAATCTCCATCCAACCTGCACTTACTTGGAAGGAGCACAGAAGACATTTTGAGGAAGTGTGGATCTGTCAACAATTGCCACTAGTCAGAAGAAGACATAGCCCATGCTCCTTCCATCCTCCAGACAGAAAAAGCATAGCTCAGTCTTTCCTGCACAGCATAGCTGCAGGCGTAGCTTCTGTTTTCTGTGGTGTCGCTCTGGAGCACTTGGTAGAGAAAGTCAATGTATCTGGATGCCAGCTTTAGTGTCTGGATCTTGCTCAGTTTGTCCGAGGGCAAGGTTGGGATCATTTTGCGGAGAGAGGCAAAGGCTTCATTCAGGGACTGAGTCCTCTGTCTCTCTCGGACATTGGCCTGCACCCTTTGCTTCTGAGCATCCTCTCCGTTCTGATTGCTGACCCTGATTGCCTTTCTGCTCCGTTTAACCAGTGCTGGATTGTCTTCCCAGCCAAGACTTGAACTTGGTCTCTTCCTCTCTGGTCTCTCCAGGTGTATGCTCATGTGTTCAGAGTCTTCCTCGCTGCTGGCTGAACTATACTCTGGGGACGGTGGGCAGTGCAAGCACTCCTCCATAGTTCAGCACATTCAGATCATACGCTCACTAATGGAGTGGTGGTCTTGGGGCCTCCTAAGAAGTGGGTTGTTATAAATCCTGTCTTCAAGGGGTTTTGTGTTCTACAGAGGTTTTATTGGCAGGCTGAGAAAAGGAACCTTCTCTCTTCGCTTTTTGATTGGGCGGGCTCAGAGTGGCTCAGGTTACAGTGTACCGTGCCCTATACAGATTTTGTTTTACTTGAAAATTTGGCTTTTGTTTTGTTTGCTTTTTTTGTTTTTTGTTTGGTCATTATTTTTTAAATAATTGATTAATATGGTATTATGTTCTATTATTTTCACAGTAAAAGTACTGTATAGTTAAAGGGGAACTCCCTTTTAATCAAAGATGTAGTAATGTAATGTAAATGTAAATCAGTTCTTAAGAAATTAACCCATGCAGAGTGGTTTGACACAAAATACACCATATTAGAAAGGTACTGCTTTCTTTACAGTGGTGGTGATAGGAACCAGGTGTTGAAATATCCACAACACAAATATGAACATTTTATATACTATTCAAAATGACCACCTAACCTACATAGTTTTTTTCTACGTAATGTTGCTAATGGTAAAATAGTGGTAATCTGGAAATAAGTTTTGCATATTGCATTATAAATGTTTATAATAGTTTTAAGATAAGGTTTTGCCCTCAAACATTGTTAATGTTTCAGGCCCCAAGAAGTATATTCTTAAAATAATGACTTTGTGTGATTTTGTTTTTAGAGGTATTTAACTCTTCAGACATCTGGTTCCAATCTCCACCACTGTGAACAGTTCTGACTCAGTAAGATTCTCTATAATGGAGCGTTTCCTGTCAGACCACTCTGAATGACTTATTCACTTCTTTATTTTTTATAATGCAGGAATTTCACCTAAAGTAACTTGCGATTCATCAATTTTAATTTTCAAATTACACAAACTTTCTTCAGGATTATTCTTCAGGATTATTTATATAATTTGTGTTTTTAAACATACACTCATTGACTATTACATTACATTCTCAATTCAACCCTACTCCACTTACCATTAAGGTGAACTTTGTAGACCATCTGTTTCTCTCCATTTCTTGTTGGACTACAGTCTGTAACTGTCGAGTACAAAGTGCTGGTAAAATGAAAAGATTTAGATATGACGTAAGTGGCCAGTGATTGTATTTACACATCGTTCAGCCACAACATTAAAACAAAAAAATGACAGGTAAAGTGAATTACTTTGATTTTCTTATTACAATAGCCCTGTTCGTTACTAGAATATATTCAGCAGCAAGTAACCAAGTCAGTTCTTGAAAATGAGGTGTTGTAAGCATGACAGATGGGTAGGCGCAAGGATCTGAGTGACTTTGACAAGGGCCAATCAGTAATGGCAAGACAACTGGCTCAGGAGATCTCTAAAACAGCAGGGCTTGTGGGGTGATCCCAATGTGCAAAAGTTAGTACTTACCCAAAGTGCTTTAAGGAAGGACAACCAGTGACCCTGTGCCAGGGTCATCCAAGGCTCAGTGATGAGCATGAGGAGCCTATTTCTTACACCCATTGATGTATGTAAAGAACAAAGGTGGTCCAGTCTCATGTAGCACCCCTGTAGCACAAAAGTTGATACTGGGTATGGTAGAAAGTTGTCAGGACACAGTGAATTGCCACTTGCTGCAAATGGGGCTGCATAGCTACAGTCTTGAGTGCCCACGCTGACCCCTCTCCATCAGAAATGCCAACAATGGGCATGTGACCATTAGAACTAGACCAATGGAAGAAGGTGTCCTGGTCTAATGAATCATCTTGTGGATGGCCGGCTGCATGTGCATCCCTTACTTGGGGAGGAGATGGCACCTGGATGTACTATGGGACAAAGGAGGGCTAGCAGAGGCAGTGTGATGCTCTGGGCAATGCTCTGCTATGAAATCTTGGGGTCTGTCTTTCATGTGGAGCTTACTTTGAAAAGTATCAACTACCTAAACATTGTTGCAGACCAGTGACACCCCTACATGGCAATGGAAATGGAAAAAATGTTCATTAATGAACCACATGACAAAGAACATGACAATGTGTTGACTTGGCTTTCACATTCCCAAGTCCAATGAAGCATCTGTGGGATGTGCTGAATAAACATTGATCCATAGAGGCCCAACCATTCAATTTACATGACTTAAAGGATTTGTTGCTTACTTTGTAGTGACAACTCGGTACACCTTTAGAGTCCATGCCTTGTCGAGTCAGACCTGTGGCTCATCAGCTTCTCTCTAAATCACCAATAATTTCAAAATCCAAAAGTTGGTTGGGCTTGCTGGAGAAGCTCTGAATCCCCTTGCTGCAGAAATGCCTGTTCATGTGAAGATGATGAGCCACAGGTTCTCTTTCCCTTCCCATATGGACCAAAGGGTCCCACATAAAACTGCAAGTGGATTCACCCTCTTTAGGGAGTGGGAACAGGGAGTGTACATCATGCTGTATTCCGACCAGGTTCAGCACTTACTTTTGTATGATCAAAGAGGTGCCTGGACAGTTCTTCAGTGGTGAGGTACACATGTGCCTCACAGGGCATCCCATTAGTCTCACTTTGTTTGCTACGCCTTTCAAACTCCCTTCACCCTTTTCAAATAACATCAGGGTTTAGCGAATGAAATACAGCCTAGGAGTGTCCAACAGTAAGAGTCCAAGCCAGATGGACAAAGCTGTTCACATTATTTTTCACTGTATTTATCACTGGTCATCAGCCTCTCTATTGGAGATCTGCAATGTATGGCCAAAGGTATGTGGACAACTGAATGTCACACATATATGAGCATATTGGACATGTTTTAAACACATGGACCAGTTGGAATCCTCCTATTTCCTACACACTAAACTCAATTAATCGATGTCTTCATCAACGATGTTTTTATCAAAGTGTGTCAAGCTAGATCCGAAAAGGGCCTTTGCCCACACTGTCATCACAAACCACTAAGAAGCACATAATTATCTAGAATGTATTTGGCATTACACATAGTGATTTTAGGCTTGTGTGGAGATGCTTGGACATTTCATTAAGCTCCTGATGCCCAGTTTTGCTTAAGTTGCTTCCCTTCCATAGGCAGTTTGGAACTCTGTAGTAAGTGATGCAGCAGTGGATAGACTATTTTTACACACTTCACACTTCAGAACTTAGCAGCCCCCATACTGTGAGTCCACATCTTTGTGGCTAAGAGCTGATCTTACCTAGATGCTTCCATTTCACAATAATAGCACTTACAATTACAGGGGCTGGTCCAGCATGGCAGAAATTTCGCAAACCGAGTTGTGGCAAAGGTGGAATCCAGGGACTGCCAATAAAAGCACTTTAGTTTGACACATTTTACTGACAATGTTTTTCTATGGAGATTGCATGGGTATGTGGTTTTATCTCTAGCAGCAGTTCTGGTGACCAGATGTTTTATTACTAAAAGTACTTCAGAAATATAATCTTTAAAAAAGGAATTTATGGAAGTTTTATAAAAACGTTCTCATTAGGTGAGGAGCAATTAAGATTGCTTTTTGATGGAACAAATCAAATATCCATCCTCTGAGTCTGGAAATGATTTTCAGGACCATTTCTAACTGCTCTTCTGGAGAATTTTGAGAACTTTGTTCTGTAAATTAATTTACATTTATTCATTTGGCTGACGCTTTTATCCAAAGCAACTTCCAAGACGTGGAGCAGAGTAGTGGGATGGTACCTTGCTCAAGGGTACCTCAGTAGTGCCTGAGCCGGGACTTGAACCCGCGACCTTCAGGTCCCCAGCTCAATGTCCTAACCACTTGGCCACCACTTGAATGTTGGTTTGAAAGATTGAAACATGAAACAATGACACATGAATCTATGCCCCAGGCCCATGCTCACTTTTATGTGAGATTAAAATAAACTAAAATCATCAAGAATTATCACAGTGTGTTGAAGGGGTTTTGCAGTGTAGTCCTCCTTAGTGATTCCAACTAAAAATATCCTTGGAAAAATACATTCTAAACAAACACATTATAGACAAGGTGATTAGTAGGTCAATTGTCCCTTAAGTGAGTAAGCTAGCAAGCTAATGATATTTAAATTTATTTAGTTAGATAGCATAGTCATGACTGGTTTTTGGCCCTTTCTATCATACAACTGTAGGATGTGTCGATGACACTACTGATATAAAATAAATGTACAAATGAGGGAAGCTACTTATGATCTGGTATTTTTTCAAGAGGAAATTACTCACCTCACATCCAGGAGACCCCCAATTCTCCTAGAACACCACTGCGTTTTTAGAAGGTTGATTACCCCAAATCTCAAGGGACATTTGCTCCACTTTATTTTACTTTGACTGTAGTTATGTCAAAAGTGAGCAAAAATTATCATGCCTTACCCTCACAACCATTCAGGAAATAAAAAATATACAGCCTGAGGCTTAAAGCATTGCCTAACTTTGCAAAGTGTCATTTGCAACCTAATAGCAATTTTATTTTGTTTGTTATTGCTATCCAGTGTCGACCGGAGGAGAATGGGTTCCCCCTTCTGAGCCTTGGCTCTCCCGAGGTTTCTTCCTACAGCTTAGGGAGTTTTTCCTTGGCTCTGTCGCCTTTGGCTTGCTCTGTGGGGGCTTGGACCCGGTTTCTGTAATGCTGTTTTGTGACAACAACAGTTGTAAAAAGCGCTATAGAAATGAACTTAACTTGTTTAAGGAATACAATATACTCACATTATGAACTGACTGACTGCAAATAAACATTTTGCAGGTGATATTAAAATGTTATAATCATAATTAAATGAATGTGTAAAAGAATGTTTATTAAATATTCAAGATGAACTTGATTCAACAGTTTCTTTCCATTTAAAAATTGAAAATAACACTTATTAGGAGCAGGGTCATTCCAGCATAAATGGGGGTGATGCTCATAAGCTACACTACCTGATGTGATACAGTCGGCATTGTGTGCAAAGGAGAGTGGATCAAGTGTGTTTTCCATGGGCTTGTTTGATAGTTTGACATGCTGTATCAACTGCTATGTCAGGAATAAATCCCTGAGAAGTGATGTTAACTCATTATCAGGTTAAGCCTATCAAGTTAAGTCTTTTATTAGCATAATAACAGACTCTGATGTCTACAGTTACCCAGAATCATATGTAAAATCAAATATACAATTTTTTCTTGAGTGTAAAAATACCAGAGAAGAGAACCTTGTCCAGCTGCTACCATAGCTTCTGAGCTAGCTAACGTTACCTTAGCTGTTTACAATGTAATCATTCTAAAACAATTTATTGATGGATCAAATTACTGTTGCTGTTTACATTCTGGTTCCAGCTGAAATGAGACAAAGCATGAACTCAAAGCTGTTGCTGTGTTACCACACATTATTAGAAAGTGCTTTGTTCTATTTATAATACTCATGAACTGATTCAATAAATGCCTTTCTGCAGTCCTTCAATGTAGATATGTTACCTTTACATCAGTAAAGGGCTGATAACCTTGCTTGATTTGATTTAACTAGTATATCTAGTGGGGTGGGGTGGGATGGGTTGGCCTCCTGACCTTGGTGTACTTGGGTTAGGGTTAGGGTTAAGGGGGATTGGGTCAGGTGGGATTGGCTCCAGCTTCCCCGTGACCCGAGATGGATGAAGCGCTTCAGAAGTTTCCTACATTCTGAGCAATTTAGTTAGTAACAAATCTGTAGAAGTGCTCATTAACTTGTTGATCTTTCCAATTTAAGATCAATATGCCTCTGTTTAATGTCACTGGAGTTTTGGTGTTGTCGTTTTTGTTTCAAGTCTTGTTCTTGTCAATTTCTTCCTTATGCTGTTATGGAGGATCTCTGCTATTGCTGCCCTTAACTTGTTCATTTGGGCCTGGGCCTGGATTTGGACAAAGTGTGCAACTTATTGAGACTATACACTCTGTGTCAAAAATGTCTGTGGCTACAGTAGCTGTTATTAGTTAGGAGCTGTCCACTTCAGCACCCAGCTTCAGTGTGGCAGCTTTGATCCTTTGCCTCTTTCGAAAACAATCTGAGGAATGAGACTGAGGAACATAATCAGAATAAATGCAGTGTAAAAGCCCTGAAAGGCTCTTTAATTGGTAAATCAGGTTAAATATAAAGGTGTTATGTAAATAAAAAAAGAAAAGAAGGAAGGAAGAAAAAAAAAACCAAAACCATGCCTATCATCTGCTGAGTTTGCATCACAGGCTGCACTTCTTTTAACTTCAATCCATGACATTGACTTATGCCCATGAAGATGTCATGAAAACACAAAAGAGTATGGTGATAAATACCAGATCGCTGATGATGGCTGCAGCAGGAAATGGGAAATATAAACTCATCCTTTAGGTCTGGAATGCGCCGCCATCAAACGCAGCATCGGACCAATGAATCACAGCGTGAAATCATCAAAAGCTGAGCAGACAAAAGCCCATCAGAACGCCACAGGAAGCATGCATCTCAGCAAGAATCTGGTTTGAATAACAGCAGAAGGAACTTCTCTGAGGCCTGACCTGAGCGCATAAAGCCATCGGCCATTATTTACCATGCTTTCTCTGAACAAACGTGGAAGTGGTGTTGCTTGGAAGATGCAGTTGAGTGCTTTACATTATAGCTGAAACCTTTTTAGGTACTAACAAGACATCGTCTGTGTTTCTGTACTGCAGCTCCTGTACCAGGTGCTAAAACAAGGGAATGAATGATTATCTTCTAATGAACCTTAATCAGAGGCCTTGAAAAGCACTTTGGTTTAATAGTCATTCGAGTCACCGGCCCGTCATGACTGCACTTTTGTAAGACTCCTCGCCTAAGCTGATTGTTCTGTGTGTGAGTGGAGAAGACTTGGCAGACAGACAGACGCGGGCCTGTCTATAGAAGATAAATCAACCCATGCCGTGACTTCAGAAACCACCATAAACCACAAGGCTTCAATATACATCAGCAAAGAACTCACAGTTGGCTTTATCATGCAATATGGCCCCCCCGGTTCCTGGTCACAGTGAGTTCTGTATCTGTTGTATGTTCAAATAAATATAATACAGGGAGCTTTTCATAATCAGATAAAATTCTGATGTCTGAAACTTTAAAGCTCAATTTTGATGAATGCTTGCGAGGTTCTTTGGAAATGATGATATGCACAGCGGTGAATAAGCAAAAATCACTCTTGAAATTCAGCACAAATATAATCCGTCTGCAATTGCCATGGAATGTGATTATCAATGTACCATTAAAAACCTAACACCAGCAGCCAGTGCCACTTTTTCCATATATATCACATCACTGGGCAATCTGAGTTTGGTGTTAAGGTCTAGTGTTGGATCGCTGCTGCCACCATCTGCACAAGGTATGAAATTACATGCTGCATGTTACAAAAGATACCCATTTGTTAGGACTGAACACTAAAGGACAAAAAAACATAACATGTAAAAGTTTCTGCAGACAAGGTATTTTTATTTGAATGGCATCCAGGATTTCATTATTTTTTGTGTGCATTTGCTTATATATGACACTGTATGTGCATGACTTTATGGCATGTATCTTTGAAGTATAATGTAAGGTTGTATGCCAGAGGGCACAGACAGGCTACATCACTAATCAAGGACTCATTAACGTGTATGTGTGTGTGTGTTACTGCGGGAAGCAGCCTGTCAAGCTTTTGCAAATGGACACAGATCAGCTGCGTATGCTGTAACTAAAGCGTGAGTGAATCATAATGCATAAGAGAGGGACACCCACACACCACCACTACATGCATGGATCCAGCAGCACCTAGCAACAGCGTTTGGAGTGTCTTGTCTCTGTGAATGCATTCGCATAAAGCAAGATGCAGGCTTTGAAAAGGCCAACTAGCTTATTTCACTATCATATCTTCTCTGTTTGAGGTTGAATTAAAAAGCTTTGGCCTAGAGAACATGCATTAAAAGCAAAGTTGTGCTGGTCACATTTATTCCCCAGGGCATCTTTGTAAAGTTCCTACAGCTCTACATGCAATACACAGCATAGACTCTTGACATAAACACAACATTACATATTTTAATTACATGCTTATATATTTTTACTGTATTCTTTATCAATTGCAGTGAAAATGATTACTGCCCCAGGAGCCTCAGTCTTTTATATGTAAACTGATTTTGATTATGAATTATGCTCATGATCACAGTTTTACCTCAGATGGAAAGTCAAGGGCATACTGTTTATCTCTAAAAAAAATACCATTGGGCACCCCTGACCAAACGTTTTTTAATTGTTAATGCAGTTCCTTCATATTTGATTAACTTTAAATAAATATAGTTTTAAGTTGATGACAATAAAAAAATAGATCCAATATAACGGGTGATGTGCAAAAGTGTGATCCTCAGTAACGCTCCCTTAGGCAGCTTGCATTTTGTAGCAAGATAGGAGTCTTTCTATTACAATTTTAGAAATGCTTTGGCCATATTGCATGCACAGCATGTTAACAACTTCTACCTAGATTTTTAAGATTACGTCAAGGAATCGAGCAGGCCTTTCCAAAAGATTCCTCTTTTGCAAGGTTAATTCATGCTGCGTTTTACATGTGTTTAGGATTGTTGTTCTGCTGTAGACACCAGCCTCTTTTCAGCTTCAGTTCCTTCACTGACTGTGTCGCATTTACTCCTAGAAAAACATCATTTTTTTATATATATAGATTGCGGCAGGAGCTGTGTTTACTCCACTTAAAAAATAGTAATATGATTCCATATGCTGTACAAAATGTCAATACGTTACTGCTGTAACAAAAACTCAAACACACACCACTGTGATTTATTCAAATAAAAGTTTGATAAACATGTGTAAGGTTGTAAAACATATGGTTCACTTCCTGGGTCATATAGGCCTTATATGGAGTCTAAACTACAAAACAGGTCATTTACATATATTGTTTCTGTGATGTCACAAAAAACAGTGATTCACCTATGCAGTCTACTTTTCCAGTGAAGTTCTAAGAAGTATTTTTAAGACAGAAGTCTTAAAGAGACAGTAAAAACAATAGCTCTAAAGAGAGGTTGGGACATGGCCATGTAAAAGAAATGATGACCATTTTGGGGGCATGAAACCACACAAATATGTGGATATCAGAGGGAGAAGTAGCATACAAAAGAAATGTAGGAAATTGATGTATGTTATGTATATTACTGTAACAAGATTTATTTTTTAGTCATTTTGGAACGTTTCTGTGGGCTGATTCATTATGAAATATTCTCACAATGTAATAATGTTTTCAAATGTTTAAAAAATATATAAACAAACAAGACAAATTATGATAAAAACTATCAAGTATAAATTATAATTATTCAGTCAGTATTTACTTTCAATGGAAGCATACAAAGCAACTTAGACACACACACACACAGAAGGCTGTGCAGTTAGAAAGGGTGAGAACAGCTCTGTGAGGAGATAAGAGCGGCGGGGGTCAGGCAGCATTTGCTCTTTGGCTATGCCTGGAATGCTGGGAATGCCACTGATCCCGCCATGTCCCAGGACGCCTCACACGTTCCCACTGGCCTAAGCAGAAACCGGAGCTACCTGCCACAGTGAAAGCCCACACCATGTGCCTAGCTATACCCCACACACACAAGCTCACGCATATAAGAGACACACACTGCAGCCTCAGCCGTGGGAAAGAGTTCTGCAATCAGTGAATGTTCCATCTCTTTCTCTCTCTCTCTCTCTCTCTCTCTCATTGTGTAACTTGATGATACTGTGCACTAAGATAAAGGAAGGATCCTAGCTGAAATACACAAATGAAGAAACAGGTAGTGAGGCATACGCATTCTTTCTCACATACTCCTAGTTTTGAGGGGCTAAGAAATAAGACAGTGTGTGGAGTGACAATTTTCCACTGCGGGTTGAGCACTTGGATGAGGACTTTTTTGGTGTTCACTATGAGGACTTGCACATGCAAACACACATGCAAGTTCACATACTTGCTACACCTTTAAGCCATTAGTGCATATGTATGTACATTCAACCCCAAATCAGAGAAAGTTGGGACGGTATGGAAAACGCAAATAAAAAAGAAAGTACTGATTTCTAAATTTACTTTGACTTGTATTTCATTGCAGACAATTTAAACACAAAATATGTCATGTTTCATTTCATTTGTAAATATACATCCTTTCCTGTCTTACAGACCTGCAACACATTCCAAAAAAAGTTGGGACAGGAGCAATTTAGGGCTAGTAATGAGGTACATTGGTTAAATAATGATATGATTTGAAACAGGTGATGTCAACAGGTGATTTTAACTATGATTTGGTACAAAAGCAGCACCCAAGAAAGGTCTAGTCCTTTAGGAGCAAATTATTGAAATGTTTAAAAACAATGTTTCTCAAAGAAAGATAGAAAGAGATTTGGATATTTCACCTTCAACAGTGCATAACATAATTAAAAGATTTAAGGAATCTGGAGGAATTTCAGTGCGTAAAGGACAAGGGCGAAAGCCTAAGCTGATCTCCAATCCTTCAGGCGGCACTGCATCAAGAATCGTCATTCATCTATAAGCGATATCACCACTACTTCGGCAAACCTTTGTCAAGTACCACAATACGTAGTTACATCAACAAATGACAGTTAAAACTGTACTGTGCCAAAAGGAAGCCCTATGTTAACAGTGTCCAGAAGCGCTGTCGACTTCTCTGGGCTTGGAGGCATCTGGAATGGACCATCACACAGTGGAAACATGTACTGTGGTCAAATGAATCAGTATTTCAGGTACTTTTTGGGAGAAATGGACGCCGTGTGCTCCGGACCAAAGAAGAAAAGGATCATCCAGACTGTTACCAGCAACAAGTC
>JBBPDA010000105.1:6655900-6685985 GCA_037974385.1 Arnoldichthys spilopterus
TTCAACAAGACAATGCAAAACCACATTCTGCACACATTACAAAGTCCTGGCTGCAGAGGAAGAGGGTACGGGTACATGACTGGCCTGCCTGCAGTCCCGACCTGTCTCTAATAGACAATGTGTGGCGCATTTTGAAGCACAAAATGTGACAACAAAGACCCTGTACTGTTGTATATTTATAAATGAAATTAAGTTGACCAGACAAAACATAAAGCTATATTGGGCTATTTAATGGCACAGATGAAGAAGTTTGGTGCTGCACTATTAAAACTGGTTCAGTCACATAGCAAAAAAAAAAGGACAGTTTATTCAACAGACAGATAGAGGGACAGACAGACAGATGGACATATAGATAGATAGATAGATAGATAGATAGACAGACAGACAGACAGACACCTATAAATAACTGTACAAATACTGTACTGTATAAACTAGACAAATACACAGATATCCCCAAGTAGCTACAGGCTGTTAATGCAGTCATAGTACACTGGGAAAATTATAATGTTACAGTTAAAAGCAGGTACCGTAGACACAGTGAAGTCAGTGCAATGGGAAATGTTTAAATAATATTAACACTAAGGTAGTTAAGAAGTTGAGGAGTTACATGGGTTACTAATATAGCTTATGTAGCTTATGAACTTTTGAGGTAGTACGCGAGATACACACAACACAGCCGAGAGGACTCGCCAGGCACAGAAGTCACCCCCCACCCCTGTTGGGAAGAGTTAGAAGAGTCTAATTGCTCTAGGGACACAAGATTTTCTGTATCCCTCTATACTGCATTTCTGTGAAAGCAGACAGCCACTAAACAAACTCATCTGCACAGTGCTGTGTACTGTAGTGTGTGACAGAGAGCAGCTTAGATAGTGATGTTCTTTCTGTTACATCCATCAGAGAGTCCACTAGAAGTTTAATGAACTCAGATTTTTAAGTTAAAACACTTTTACAGTGCAGGGGCTGCACGAAACACAAGCATCACATGAACCAGCAGCAGCAGCAGCAGCATTTGGATGGCATAAGCACATGAAACCTACGTTTGGGTTCTTTATTACATGCTGGAGGGCAGGAGCATCACTTCAGATGGTGGGATGAAAATAATATTGATATAACTCGCATCATCGTGGTCCTATCAGTGCTGGGCCCCTTGGAATCGTCCTAACCCCTCTCCATTTCTGCTCCCCCAGGCTGGTGGGGTTTACAGCGTTGTGGAGCGATAATTTGGCATTTCGCACGCGATCTCCTGCTGTCAGAGTTTGCTCGGTGTTGAGCACTGACCGCTGCGTACTTGTTGTTGCTTGGCTGACGTGGCCCCTTTCGGTGGAGCGGCGAGAACAGTAGGCCGGACGCACATGGACGGCGTGAATCCAAGTCGCGCGATCACGTTTTCTGCGCAGATTTCCCCGCTGCCGTTCTGACCTGTTTGGCGCACGCGCGGACAGGAATTAACCGCCCACGCTCGCTTTTACACCGCTAATTACCGACAACAACTAATGTCTGTCCACCCACTCGCCGGCCCGTTAAGTGATAAATACGTACGCGTATACGCACACGTGCACGCGCGCACACAAGAAGCGAGAGCGTGCCCGAGAGCGTGTTTTATTTTTTCCTGAAGGAGCCTGGGCTGCGCGCGCGCACAGGTAGTTTAAATGTGCTCCATACATTTAGGCCTTTGTGTGGGAGTTTTATGACCCTGGCTAAGAGAGAAAGCGCGCGCACGCACACACACAACTGGGCCATAGAAGGGTCCTCAGTGGCAGGGCTTTGTGGGCTGTGTATGCGGAGAGAGAGAGAGAGAGAGAGAGAGAGAGAGAGAGAGAGAGAGGTTCACTGAAGAACACTTCAAGCCCTCATCGCTTCGGCTCCGCGCGCGTCGCCATGGCAACAACACCGTTTCTGGCAAAACTTCACCCCCTAACATCACACAGTCTCCAACCGGTTAGAGTGTGAAATTAAACGCTACTTTCTTGTTTTATTTGTTTGTTTGTTTATGTCATTTTATTTGTTTATTTATCTATGTGATTGTTTAACTATATATTTTTTATTTATTTATCCAAAGCCAGTCTCCACTGATAGCAACATTTGACCTCCCGCGCGCGGGTCTTTCTAAAGCCGGTATAAATAAACATAAATCAATCTAGCAGGGCAATGTCAGCAGAAAACCTCAGAGTGTATTGATTTCTGTGCCTTCGAGAACCTGAAGGCATTTAGAAATAGATATAAGGTCTGAAAATGTTTAATAAAAGAGAAAAAATGCCGCTGTGAACACCATTAATGCTCATGTTCTGTTTTTCAACTCAGTCAACGATTTAATGAAACAAAGCCATTAGATAATATGACAGTTCTAATGCATTATTATGAACACTACATTGATCAGCCATAACATAAACACCACCTTCCTAATATAGAGTAGTTCCTCATCATGCTGCTGAAACAGCTCAAACCAGACAGACTAGACTTCACTCCCCACATGCACCAGTGAGTTTTGGGTGCCCATGACCAGTTGTCCTTCCTTGAATCATATTTGGTCATTTATTCACAAACACATTAACTAGCTTAGGAACATTATACTGTTGAAAGGTTTACCTCTTATTCAACTTCAGCTTTTGGACAGATGGCCTCACATTATCTCCAAGCACTCTGATATGATGCAGAATTCATAGCTAAATCAATGACTGCATGCTGCCCAGTCCCAGAGGCATCAAAGCAAACCCAAACCAAAACATTATTTACAACCCCAAATCAGAAAAAGTTGGGACAGTATGGAAAACGCAAATAAAAAAAGAAAGTAGTGATTTTTATGTTATGTACCATCACAGAAGTGCAAGTTACCTTTGCCAAGGGCACTGACATAACCCATACCAATGACAGACCCTGGCTTTTGGACTTGTTGCTGGTAACAGTCTGGGTTATTTTTTCTTCCGGAGCGCACGGCGTCCATTTCTTTCGAAAAAAATACCTGAAATACTGATTCATCTGACCACAGTACATATTTGCACTGTGTGATGGGTCATCCCAGATGCCTCTGAGCCCAGAGAAGTCAACCTTCTGGACATAGGGCTTCCTTTTGGCACAGTACAGTTTTAACTGGCATTTGTGGATGTAATTATGTATTGTGGTACTTGACAAAGGTTTGCCAAAATAGTCCTGAGACCATGTGGTGATATCGCTTATAGATGAATGACGATTCTTGATGCAGTGCCACCTGAGGGACTGGAGATCATGGTTGTTCAGCTTAGGCTTGCGCCCTTATCCTTTACGCACTGAAATTCCTCCCGATTCCTTGAATGTTTTAATTATGTTATGCACTGTTGAAGGTAAAATATCCAAATCTCTTCCTATCTTTCTTTGAGGAACATTGTTTTTAAACATTTCAATAATTTTCTCACATATTTGTTGGGCAAACTGGGGATCCTCTGCCCAACTTTGCTCCTAAAGGACTAGACCTTTCTTGGGTGCTGCTTTTGTACCAAATCATAAATACAGTCACCTGTTGAGATCACTTTTTTAAATCACATCATTATTTAACTAATTTACCTCATTACTAGCCCTAAATTGCTCCTGTCCCAACATTTTTTGGAATGTGTTGCAGGTCTGTAAGACAGGAAAGGATGTACAAAATTTACAAATGAAATGAAGTTGACCAGACAAAATATGACATATTTTTCATATTGTCTGCAATGAAATACAAGTCAAAGTAAATTTAGAAATCACTACTTTCTTTTTTTATTTGCATTTTCCATACCGTTCCAATTTTTTCTGATTTGGGGTTCTACACCATACATGTGTGCCAAGCATCTTTTTTATTCCAAAATCCCTGGTCCTTGCCTAACTCCTTGACCAAACTCTAGTCTTGTTCTAATGTTCTTTTTTGAAGGCAAAGGTTTTTCCTAAAGCGCCTCCCATACAATTCAAATTAACTCTCTTTCTGACTGTAGACGTATGTACTTTTACGCCAGCAGTTGCAAGAGTTACCTACTGATTACATGAAGAATTGGGGTTCTTGGAGACTTCTTTTTGCATCAAGCAGTCTGCTCTGAATCTTCTGACGCAGCTGCTCCAGGACAAATGGATTGTTTTTATTTCCAATTATTTATGGATCTTTTTAAATACCTTGCCAAATTCATAGGTATCCTAAATCTTTTTGTTTTGTAGAAAGTTTTTAGATCCTGCCTCGATGATGCACTTCATTAGCAAAGCAAACACCAGACATTAGGTCAAATTGAATTACTTTAATTTAATTAAATTCCACATGCAGGCAGTTCTAATCAATGCTCCTAAACTGGAACACCTGCTAATTGTATGTACTTGAAGGTGTAATTAAAGTAAAAATGTACTTACTTTTTCATGTGACTGATCTGTTTTTGTTTATTTAAATTATGAAAATAACTGCAAAAGATTTTATGTGTGACTTGTTAAAGTATAATCACCTTTTGGCACTGTATCAAAGATGGGGAAATGTTTGCTTGTTCCAATATGTTGAGGAAAAAATCAGCAGTATCCATAGGATATACTATTTTTTACATGAATGTAAATATATAAAATGGTAACATGAAATGGTTATTTGGAGTGATGGCATTTTGGTTGTTGTTACATTTATCCAGTGGTAGATGAGAAGCCTCTCAACTCACTTGACCCCTGTGAACTCATATGACCTTAACAGAAAAGTCTGAAATGAATCTCTTCTGCTGAATTTCTTTTACACTAACTTGTATCCAGTCATTCTAAGTACAATGTGTGTTTAAATGCAATTGAATGTCTTTTTTTCCCAATATTTTGAGCAATATAGCGAACTCGAAATTCATTTGCATTACACGCAGCTTGGAATTCATTTGCAAATGTTTTCCGCATTCTTTGCGAGCACAATCCTGTTGTTTATGGTTGTATATACTGTACATGCAAGAACTGAATCAAAAAAAGCTTTTCTCGACTTTTCAAACACATGCATACACACACACACACAAATGTTTTGTGTAAAAACAGCAAGGCGGAGGGCGTTCGGGTGCTCCATTCCAACAGCAGTAAGGACCATTTGCAGAGGCGTAGGCTGCCCTCATGACTATTCATCACCACTCCAATCTCGCCAGAAAATTCAAATGACACCACCAATATTCTCCTCCAGTCTTCTGCATGAAAAACCTTCTCGACGAGCAAATGTATGTACCACATCCATCAATATTCTGAAACAACAAAGCCTTCGTGTTTTGTGTCTAAAAGTCTGCATGGATGTGTGTGTGTGTGTGTGTGTAAGGCCAACATCCAACCACAATCAATCCCACCTCCAACTTGCACATGAGTAAAAAGGAAAAGCCTGATCCTTCTCTTTTTTTTATTTTTGAACCCCAACCTCTACCTCTCTGCTCTGTGAGTAGGTGTGAGGTGGGATAGACCGTGGAGAAGAGGACAAACAGAAGCAGCGCTGATGGAGGATAAAGGAGATGCCCACTCAATGGTCTGAGTCACAGCTCGAGAGAGAGATAGAGAGATGGAAAGATACATAGATAGATAGGCAGAGAAAGAAAGAGAGCACTTTCGAAAGCTAGAATGATGATCAGAAAATCAAAAAGACCTTCACCAGCGAAGAAAAAGTACTTAAGTTAGGTGAAAGACGGGCAGGGGGGGTCTTTCTATAAAAGCATCTATAGGGTGACAGGAAAGAAAACATAAACACTGTCTCCGTCTCCAATCTGTCTGCAATAGCAGGATGTATGCACTGGACTACACCACCGCACTCTACTTTCCTTTAACATATACACCTTTATATTGCTATTCACATCATCACTGTTGGAGCAAAACCACATCTCTTAAAAAAAATAACTAAGAGTAACCCAATGTTTAATGCAAGTTAATGAAACAAGTTGGGTTTTTAAAAAAAAGCCCATATCATGAAAAACTAATGTTTTTGTAAATAAAAGAAGTTGATGTGGTGTGTAAACACTGATAACATTTCAAACTGTGCCCTTCAGTCCATATATGTGGTGGAAATTAATGCAATTACATATATTCAGCTTACAGCAGTTTTAGCAGCCAGGATAGCTAATTGGAGGAGAAAAAATATTGCATATATCAGTCTTAAAGGCATAGTAACAAAATGCCTGTTTAGTTTTAAGGGATAAAGAGGGGATGGGAAATGGTCATATTTTTGGTACGTAAAACCACACAACATGCAATAAGTGGACCTCAGGAAGATAAGAAAGAAGAAAAATGTAGGATACATCTTTTTTGAATCATTTCTACTGGTCATCATGAAATTTAGATTTTGTATTTTAAATTATGTACTAAAAAAGAAGATAAAGAAACAAAATGAAGAAACAATTAGTGCCAATAGCTATAATATTATGATATAATATTTGTTTATTCTAGTACAGTAACTACTTTTTCCAGGAAAATTGGGATATTTTGTAAAATGCTATTTTAAAAGATTGACACTTATACTTTTAAAATATTTTAAGCTCTTGAAGCTGACAAAAGTAAGAAACACATTCAAAAATGTGAGTAAATAATTTAAAGCATTCTAAAGGTGCAGTGTTTTGAAGCATTCCACAATAACCGGGTGAACTGTTAAGAGATGAGGGTATTATGATTGGGTGTAAAAAGAACATTACCACAAGCAAAGCAAAGATGAGTCATAGTTCATACCTAAATATAAAAAGAACATTTCTCAAAAAAGATGACAAGGAATTTAAATCTTTCACCATCTACAGCCCTTAATATTGTCAAAAGGTTCAGAGCATCCAGAGAAATCATACAGGGCAAGGCCAGAAACCACTCCTAAATGTGGGAGTTTTTTTACTTTGAGTATTTAGAAGGCATTGCATTAGAAACGGTCATGCTTCTTTTATGCAAAGTGAAAGCAAGACATTTATTCTATGCAGAAATGCCACTGAGTTCTCTGGGCCCAAACTCATCTGTCATGGTATTAGGGAGCATCAGTGCCCATGGCATGGGTAAATTGCATATTCGTGAACAAACTATTGACACAGAGGCATATATTGGGATTGTAGAGAGATCTGCATTCAAGGCAATGTCTTTACCTAGGAAGTCCATGGTTACTTCACCAAGACAATCCCAAGGCTAATTCTGCATGTACTACAGCACTGTAGGTGCAGATCCACAGAGTGATAACTGACCTGCCAGCAGACCAGATCTGTCTCCTATTGTAAATGTATGCCACATCATTAGGAGGAGAATCAATGGCTACCATGGACTATTGAGCAGCAGGTCTTTTATCAAGCAAGAATAGGCTTAATTCCACTTGAAAAACTACAACAATTAGTATCCTCAGTTCTTAAATGATTACAAAGTATAATTAAAAGGAAAAGTGTTGTATCATAGTGGTAAACTTGCCTATGTCCCAGCTTTGTCTGAGGGTGTTGCAGCTATCAGATCCTAAATGTTTATATTTACCAAATACTTTTAAGTTGTTCAGCAAAAGCACTTAAATCTTTTTTTGTATTTGCCTTAGTTACATAGAGTCAAAAGAATGAACAAATCACAGATTCTTGACTTTTTTTAACTGACAAAAATACAAACAAAAGATTTCCAGCAACTCGTATTGCAACTATTATGTATTTTGTATACAAATATAAACATTTAAAAATGAATGTTTTCCAGAAATTGGGTAGACTGGGGTAAGGTTGGGGTAAGGGTTAGGTTAGTTTTAGGGAACGGTAAAGGTAAACTGAACACATCTTCTATGCTGGATCCTCAAAAGAAAGTGATTCAATTTACATTAATGAGGCAGAGTTGTTTTAGTTGTATAGTATTTTCTTGAATGTAAATCCAGCATATTGTTTTACTTTGCTTTTTCACTTTCATTCTAGTGTAAATCTAATCTAAGCCACCTTCAACTCACACTCCTAAAAATTAAGTTGCCAAAAGGGGTTCTTGGGCGCGATACCACTTTCAGTTGAGTGGTTTTTCAATTCAGCTCTGTAAGGAATCTTTCTTCGAAAGGTTCTTTGGGGAACCAAAAGCGGTTCCTCTGTAGCATCACTCCAAAGATCCCTTTTTTGGCAGCTTTATTTTTAGGAGTTTACTGTCAAATTGCAAGTGTCGAAATTTAGAGCAGGTTCAGCATGTTGTCGAGATGTAGCTTTTCGTGCTATGGGGAGTTGGCAAAGTGGCCTTTGTGGAGGGCAGCTGTCACCTTTCTCCCACCTCAAAGCCTCTCCTGCTGCTGCCTGAAACCCCTTCACCAACAATAGGCCGCCCACACCTCAGCCCACGCACTCTCCTACACACGCTGACACTCCTGCAGCTCACACAGCTCCAGCACACTCCTTCGCTCTGTCCGCCTGTCTTAGAGCCTTTCTATATACCTACATTTGCAGACACACATACACATATCTTCAATCAAACAAACTCATGTTCTATAGACATGCAGCAAAGTGATTGACCTTGTGGTGAAAAAGAGCACAAAATGCAGGACCCCATGAGTGCAGAGCATTGACAGTGCTTGTTAAATCAGTTCCTGCTTTTATACTTTCAGCCATGATGGACTGGAGAGAGAAAGATCCATACAGTCATTCACACTTATAATGTGCCCTGCTTTTCCTTAAAAAAATGGCAAGGGCAGTCCGAATCTTCTGTTATTGTTTCAAGCTCAACTCTGACAGGTCTGCTGGTTAACACACGCCGACATGCCACACTGCAGCAGGAGGGTTAGGTAAACACATTAATATCAGCAGAGAGACATTGCTGCATAATTTACATGATTATAGTCCTTGACAGGAACTACCTCCAAGATGTGCCCAGTGCGCAGATGAGAGGCTGGCCAGAGCGCTCGTGACGCTCTGTTGCCTGGCGACAAAAAAGAGGGCCAGACTCTCCAAAACGGCCTGACAATCTCTCAGATATGAGTGATCGGAGGTGTGATGCAAATGAAGCTCGCAAAACCAATTACAGCTCCATCTTACATGCTGTCCCTCAAGAAGTCTGCACTGACACTGAATTTAAGTGACTAACAGGGCCAGACCGGTCTGAGAATTAAAAGGTGCGTCTTAACACTTAACCAACAAAAGGAAGAGAAAATGTTTTTTTGTTCAGTTGAAGAAGGTGTAAAAACTTATCAGCTCTTCATTTTTTTGGCCTGTCACTGAAATATAAGACATATTTAAACCTGGTCCTGCATGGGAGTCCAAACATAGAGGCCTTAGAACGTGCCAAGGACTATAGGGTATATTATAAATTACAGACATGTAAAGTTTTCTAGTTCTGCACATTTTAGAGTTTGTTGTGCTCTCAGTACTTCTTATTCAATTTATTAGTCAAAGAGGCAGATTGTGGTTTGACACCAAGAATGCATTGGAATATTTTGTGAAAAATAAAAAAACAAATGTGGCTAGATTTAGATATCAATAGATCAATAGACATCACTCATATCTAAAAGATTTCTTTACGCAGGCCCATTCTTAAAAAAATAAGAAATAAAAAGAACTGATCAGTTCTCAGTTTTTACAAGACTGATCTAAGGGTTGATCTAAGGTTACCTATGGTATTCTTTGTTGGCGGTTGTGACCATATTCTGAAGGATTTTACAGAGGGGTTTCCTATTCTTTCAGGTATAAATATATTGAGATTTTGCATTAATATTTGATCACAAAATCACAAAAACTTCAGTCCCATACTTCAGTATAAGGAAAAACAACAAGCTAATCAACAGGCCTTTCTGAAGGTAAACTGAGTATGTGAAAGCAGAGAAGTAGTTTGCATCCCAACCCTGGTCCTGGTCTTAAATGGAAGAGATAGCTTTATGCTGAGCACAATTTCTCCTTATTAGATTAGACATTCTTAACACTAAGATGCTTTTGGGCAACTGGACCCTGTTCATTACAAAACCCTTCAGTTACTGAAGCAAAGTGGTGTGATAAAGCGGGAAAAGCACTCAAATGTGCAGGACAGAGGGCCTCCAGGGCCAGGGTTGGGAAACACTGTCCTAAACATTGCAGGGGCAATAGAGCTATAGGAGCGGGACTGAGAACCATTGTTGTAAGATCATTAAGATTTGATCCTACCCAATAAACAGGGGCCACAACTGGTGACTTTCTGTGAGTGTGGGGCTGCCACCAATGTCATTTTAGCTGTGAATTTGGTGAGAGTTGCGGCTTCTCAGGTTCATTGGCCCAGCCTGGGCGGCTTGGGACTGCATGTTTGTCCTTCTGCATTATTCTCCCATCATTTACACTCCCTTTGGTTGTCATGGTTTCTGGAGTAATCTTTCAGCAAGTCCTGCCGTTCTCTGTCAATCAAGGTCACGGTGTGACAAAGGCGCTGGCTCCAAAGGATGACTAACTCCCATTCAAAGTAGCAGAATTCTGCTTCTGAGCTGGCTGTGGTGAAAGAAGAGGAAGAAAAATAACAGCTCGACAGATCTACAAAATCAAGCACAAAGAAGAATAATTTATGGAAGATATGGTTAATTTTTTAATACGTTTACATAAAGGAGATGCAGAAATGGTATATGCGGATATGGGCTTAAAGACAGTGCCTCTGAAAGCACATGGTGTGTAGTGCACGTCCCTAGAGTGAAAGTGAGTGTGAAATCTGAGTCCAGTTCACTGACAATGTTGCTGTGCATCAACAAGGTGATTTCTGTGTACGTCGCCTATTCGGCACTTTCGATCGCAGTGGAAAGTGGAAGCCCTCTGTAAGCCCACCACTGCTGCTCTTTCTCTAGCCTTGAGGGAGCGATAGGCTTTTTGCCAGAATACACCCACACAATCCTGTGCCATTGCTGTGCTCGCTCCAACACACAAAAACCCCTCGAACCATAAAAAAGCTAGAATGAAACCAAAGATCTTGCAATTAAGCATCATTGTGATCACTGAACCACTGAAATTTAACTTCGTGGCTGATTTGGCATGAAAAGGAACTCATATTTTAAAGCGGACTCTGGATAAATCTAGCTGTTGTTTAGTTGTGTGTTTGTGTTGTTTTGCCTCTTCACCAGACTGAACCATGAGTCAGGTTCACATGACGCCTACACGCTCGCCCACGCACGCCCACAGGCCGTATGCACGCGTACAGACAGATACAAACACACACACACACACACACACACACACACACAAACACACACACATACAATCACGCTGTCCTTCAAGAAGCAAGTCCCAGGTGAGTCCATCACTCACAACACGCACCAACAACTGAGCAGGAAAGAGGAAGGGGAAAGCGAGTATGAGTGAGTGTGAGTGAGTGTGAAAAAAATAGACAAAGAACAGAGAGCAGGAAAAACTGTTGTTACTCTACTTTCTTGTCATTAAAGTGGATTTTTTATTCCATCCATATTTGATATAACAAGACTGATACCTGATATATATTTTTTTCCATTAATCGCCCCTGCCCCTTCTCCCACCAATAGTGTTAGGACCCACCTACCTTAATGAAACTTCGAACATTATTGGCAGAGCAAAATAATAAAAAGTGGGCATGCAGAAGCATAGGTTTGGCCCATCCCTCTCTGCCCACCTTCCCACTGGTGGGACAGGTGAGTGGTTGCTGAAGGCCACTCAGGAATCCAGCACTTGCACTGAAGGCCGAAATGTAATTCTTCGCTCCTAGAACTGTTAGAGAGCCACTGACAGATACAAATGTTCATTCTTCATATCTACATTCTTAATATGAATAGCTCAGTAATCAGTCTACAAAGGGGTAGAATCAGAATTTAAAGGGTTAAGATATCTTTGGAAACCAGGGTCCATAGTGATCATAAGTTTATGTAGTAAATTCTCTTTATTGTTATTTAAAGGGTAAAAGGAATTTTTGACTGATGCCAGATCAGCATTCTTGGTTGATAAATATGCGCCCTTGTTTAAGGAAAAACTCACCCAGCAAAGGTTTCTGGTGTAAATCAGCAACACTCAGCTCAACTTTTACCTAGACAAGGCTCACAGGCGCAATGGACCATTGACCAGCTTTGGTGTCCACATTGTTTTGCACATACACATGCACAAATATATAAACTATTGTCTCCTCTGGAAGTTGGTTTGCTCTCCTGACACGAATGTTGCTGGTAATTATTTAATAGCAAGTCTGAGCAGTCAAGCTGTGCATGCTGGAGAGCGAAGTGACGCGCATTCTCCTGCCTCTCCGCCCACTCACCATTTTAATCCTTTAACCAGTGCCACTGCATCAGTATGCTAATGATCACTGCTGCTAATCTGCCTTGCTAAACACACTCCAGAGACCCGCACTTAACAGCCTGTGGATTAGTGCTATATATGCTGCTGGACATGGGACTACAAAAGTGCACTTTTTGATGGGTGGTTAGAACATAAATCAACAAAAACATAGGGTACACATTTTGCTCATAAAAAATGCAGTTCTGTGCAATGCTTACAAAAAAATCAATGCAGAAAAAAATGCATGCAACCAAGCTTTGATGTTAATATTTTTCTGCATTTTGCAGCATACTGTAGGCCATGCTGTAGCTGAGATGATTATGTGGTTATTGAATTGAACCTGATTGTGTAATTGAGGGTGAATAATCACTGGCCATTTCGCTCAGTAACAAGCATGTTAAATCGTGTCACTCCATGATTGGTGTGGGTGCTTTAAAGAGGAGAGAACTGGGAACAATGAAGTAAAACAAAATTATAGCTTGTGTTGCCAAATGAGCTATTGGCAGCTTCTGAAAAAGTGAAGTAACAGCACTGCATTTATGGACGGCAGAAAGCACCAAGGAATTAGATTTGTTACATTAATATCTGTCATTTTTATCAGCTCCTCATGGATAATTAATTAACAAGTGCTTGAATGAGCATGTTATTCAAATCAATCCTCTTTATTGTTTAGCGATATTACAGAGCTCATTATACAACCCCAAACCCCTGGCATGAACTAAAGCATGACTTTGTAATTTCTGATGTTCAGTGTGCATGTGAGGAGATGCCTATTCAGGTTAGATGGGACCTGCATGATCTTAAGACTGGGATTACAGTACCTTGCACTGTTTATACTGGGGCTGCTGCATGCCACTACTACATGTAAGGAAAAACTAAAGGCAGCTCAAATATAATGCTATGTATAGAGTCAGCTCCATATTTATCTGTTCCCTTGGCAAAGATGGATTTAAAAAAGGTGTTGAAAAGGGTTTGTGGTAAATTGTGATCATTTAAGAAAAAAAATCTTTAATTTAAGGTAAATTTGGTCCAAGAAAACCAAAACCCTTTTGTTCACTCAAACCAAATTACCTCAAATCTTTATTACTTGATGAGATTAAGCAAGCCGTCTGAGCCTACTCGTCAATGCAGAATTTCTCCAGAACCTCCAGGGTCCTGGGTCCTCTTTTTTGGACTGTCCTCTTTAGCTCACTCTACAGGTTTTAGTCATGTACAGTTCCACCCACTAACAAGGTTTCCTGCTCATGCTACCAAGCTGGGAGGGTGAAGGCTAACACGTGCCTGTTTAGAGACACGTGAAGCTCCACAGAATCTTTTCGAACTGCCGCTATCACGTCATTGGACAGATCAATGCACTTGAACGAGAAAGCTAGCTGCTAATTCTGTTACATCACCTAACACATGCCTAAACTGTCTAGCATCATGCTGATGGAGGGCAGTGGGCCAAACCATGGACCAAAACCAAACAATGACCAGTTATGTTGACTCCTGATCACAGATAGATGGGATAAAGGGCTAACACTTAAGACTGTTGTGCCACTGTGGAGCTTCAGCCCCACATGTTTTTTTCTTAAAGATCCAACCTCAGCCCAGTTTTAGTTTTGGCAGAGGCAGCCAGATTTTCATTGAGAATTTCCTGGTACTCCATGATGTCTATTGTGCCATGTGTCCTACCAAAGGTTTCCAGAGCATTTGGAGGACAAACAACCCAAAAACACCACAAATGCTCCACCATGCACAACAGTAGGGGTTGTTTTCTGAAAAGGCATTCCAACAAACTTTCTGTGTTTCATAAAAAAAAGCTGTTTTTGTCTCATTTACCTATAGAACCTGGTTCATGTAGGGTCCAGTTAACACCAAGCTCTTACAATTGCACAACTGACTTTAGATAAAAAGAAAGACCAATATAACATATAATTATGGAGCTGATATATAGTCTTACATTACTGAATAACTGAAATACACATGCTTAATAAAGCAAACCAATTTAAATTGAACTAAAGTAATCAAAACATATTCCCTTCAAATCCTGTGCAGCCAAGTCTATGAAAATGATGCTCTTTGTAAAATGAAGGGCACGCTTATAAACAGAGGTTTGCATAAACATTGACTAGATGTTGCTTGCTGGCCAAAGACATGTAGAAGTTCTCTATGGACATTATGTGCAATGATGCACTAAAATCCTTCCATATTGTTGTTTCATAACAGCTGTTTCTATGTGTCCAGGAAATCTAGCATGTCATTTATATCCAGTGAAGCAGCTGGTATAGACTGGGCGGAATTACACTATAAAAAAAATACACAATAAAATTTCACTGAAAAGCCTAGCCACTCATCAACTGATATCTCCTCAAAACCTTACCAAGAAACAATTTATACTTATAGACTAAATGTTAGTTTCTGCTATTTCTAATATTTGTTATTTAATGTTTATTAATTTCATTTTAATTTTTAAAACATTATTGTTTTTTAAGCTAGAATATACCAGGCTTTGTTTTATGTTACATACTATGTAACATTGTTGGTGTTCTTTACCCATTTCTATTCCTACACTGTTCACAGTGGATTACTTTACGTTTGAACCATTAAAGCATTTTAGAAATTGTCATTTTGTAAGCACTGCAGTGTGAGTGCTCTGGGGACTTATCTTGGAATTATGTTATTGCACTTGGGTTAAAGGGAACATCTAGTAAGCCAGGACTCATCATTGCTTTTTTTATGGAGGGGGGGGGTTCTTAATACTGTAACAAAATACACAGCTAAAACACATACACATAAACAATAAGAGAAACCTATCTTCAGCTCCATATTTATTGGCTGCGGTAAAGATGGGTAAAATACTGAAAATAGGAAGGAAAAATTTAACTATTCACTGAAGTAATACTTACCTGGCAGGGGTGATACCATGATCAAGAAGGTGGTTTGCCCAAGGTGAGGTTCAGCCATTCACTTCAGTTGTGCTGACCCTTGCGAATTCTCTAAATGTGGGAACATAACTTCTGATAGTGGGGGACTGCATTTGCACTCTCTTCTGATTTTGTGGGCAGTGGTGGCCTAGTGGTTAGGACACTGCCTTTGAAACCTGAAGGTCGCAGGTTTGAGTCCCGGCCTGGGGACTACTGAGGATCCCTTGAGCAAGGTACCGTCCCACTACACTGCCCCCCGGGCGCTGTTGGTAGCTACCCGCTGCTGTTACTGCATATTTATACCCCAGTAGAAAAGAAAGTCAATGATATTGGTCAGGTAGACTAAAGTTGAATGTAACATGCTGCAGTTACATTTTCTAAAGGTGCAGCAATTCTGACATGTAGTTTTGTTAGACTAAGTTTACTCCTTATGGTACTGTTAGTGTAATTGCTGCTTTCTGAACAAGTACTGTATTTCTATTGCCACTGCTGCTACTCTGTTTCTGTTGCATTGTCATTACCCCTCACACTGTTGGTATTTGTTTTGACTATTTATTGTTATTTTTATCTAATCTCATATTTCTACTTTTACTTATTTATGTCTTTGTAGCATACAGTGTACAGAAGCTGCAAACCTAATCTTGTTGTACTTCTGCTTTGAAAATAAAGATCTATTTTATTCCCATTTTATTTATAATATTTATAGTGTGGGACTATCCACAAAAACATATTGCAATACATTCATATTTACGAAGAGTGCCAAAAATGATAGAGTTGCCTGTAGTTAGTTGTCTCTTATAGTTTTCGGATATAGGCATGAATGAATGCATGGTGTAGTTGGTGTACTTTTTCCTGTTTTATGTGACATATCTTATAACATAAACCTGTGCACGGTGAACAGCTCTATGAACACACATGATTTGCTCTGAGAGGTTGCCATTAGAATCAGAGGATGTTAGCAGGAGAGGGAGTATACCATGCATGTAGGAGTATGCTTGTGCAAGTGTGTATGCCGAGGTGTGTGTGAGGGTGTACATGAGTCAGGTTCTGTATGTGTGTGCGCGTATGTGTGTGTTGGGGGCTGAGAGCCCTTGAGAGTTGTGTAGGCAAGGGTCCTCTGCGTGCACATACACACACACATACAATGTGGGGGGTGGAGAGGTATTTGGAGTTAAGCCTGTCAGTAGTCTGCCGATTGACAGAGTGAGAGAGACACATATATAGCAGTGAGGCATTAGAACATACCTGGGTAGGAAGAGCGGAGAGAAAATGAACTGGCGAGAAAAAGGAAAAGGCATATAAAGAGCATCAAAATGACTGGGGGCGAGAAGAAATTGAGCACTTCAGAGTGGAAGGATGGGGCACGTGAGAAGAAGAAAGGATTTTCCAAAATAAAGCTGAGGGAACCGGGTCTTGGGTAAGGTATTGGTCTTCATCACGGAGAGATCCTGAGAGCAGCAGAGTGAGAGGGAGAGGAGTAAAAGAGAGAGAAAGAAGTATGAAATTGCCATGCTAGCAGCTTCAGGTTGAACAGAAGACGGTTATCTCAGATATAGGGGGCTTTTCACGCTCTCTTTGACCTGAACAGGGAGGGCACTGGAGCTGATCATTCAGAGGGAGTTAATGTGGGAATCAGATCAGCACCTTGTGGTGTTCGGCTGGACTATAAGCAACACCTTGAGCAACTGAGCAAGACAGTACTACCGAGGTGGGTGTAGGCTTAACAGCTTATTTAAAGCACAGCCCAGTATATCAGTCACACTGTGCAGATGGACACTGGGTGGTAGACGTGCTTGCCGTGAGCTGTCAGGTCCATAGCCAACATCTAATTGAACGCGAAAAAAAAAACAACAAAAAAATCCTTCGCCTCAAAACTTAAAAACGCGGTTTCTTCCACACCTCGAGGACCCGAAAACTCTTGCGTCGTTTCATAAGGGGGTGGTAGGCTTACAGCGAGGTTAAGCAGCGGTGGAAATGCAGTTAGAGAGCGAGCTGTGGAGGATAGTTGAGGGAGGAATTGAAGCGGAATCCGGAACGGAGGACATTTCCGACTGACACATCGGTATGCGCGACACAAGCGCGCGCGCCGATAAGGGGAAAGGGGAGAGGGGGTGAAACGGCCACCGGACCGGGTGATGAGCTCACTGACAGAAAGGGGGGAAAGTGTCTTTTGCAGCGCAGTGGGCTACCTGAAGCAGCCAGGCATGTGTGTGTGTGTTCCAGCTCGTACATTAAACCGTTGTTTTTTTTGTTCCTCTTTCTGTTGTTTTGGAACAGCAGAAGTGCCGGGAAAAGAAAACGCACAGCGTCCTTCACTGGAAGCCAACTCGGAAGAACCGCCGCGCAGCTCCGAAGAAGACTCGGCTTGGGATTTCGTACGTGAAAAAAAAACACGTTAAAAAGGTAAACGTGTAAAAAAAAGTTAAAAAATGTAGCTTACGAAAGGACGCCGCTTTTCAGCAAGTTCTTAAGCTGGCCGGTTCAAACGTTAGCCTTTAGGCAGCTTAGCTTTTTGTCAAGCGTGTCGTTTAAAGACTTACCACGAGAAAATACAGCCTCTCTTTCTGTCTGTCTTTCTCACACACACAGCTCTCGTTGGGTTTTTTTGTTTGTTTGTTTTGCTAACGGGTCTGTCCCCGTTTGGAAGAGGAGTATTACGACTGACTGACTTTGGGGGCTAAGTTTGGTGGTGGCCCGTGACGAAGTGTGTGGTCTGTGGGTTTGGGCTGTAAGCGGCTCGGCGGCTAAAGCTAACCGGAGGCGGCTCTGAGGGGCTCACGCACACTGCCTTTCGGGAGCGGGGCTTTTAGCCCTGAGGTGACACGAGGGGCAACCCGAGAGGGCCCGGGTGGTCGAGCACGGGTTGAAGGGGTCTCCGTAGGCTACCGGGAGGGGTGGTTTTCCCCCTTTCCGAAGTCACGGGAGGGGGAGGGGGTTCTGGTGTGCTGTGGAACGCGGGAGAGGGAGAGCCCGTGATTGAATGAGTGTGTGTGAGAGTGATGGGGGAGGTGGAGGAAGGGGCGATGAGAGTGTGAGAGGGAAAAAAAAGAGGAAACGAGGGAGACACAATACCAAAAGCCAAGGGTTCTCCTTCGAGGCAGACAACTGTTGAACACCTCGTGTTAGAGAGAGACAGCTGATAACCGGCACTTGTTCATTTCTGTTTGGTGGGAAATTTGAACGGACACTGACGTCATTCTTGCTCCCTGAACAAGGAAGGCAAATTAACTGGACCAGTTTTATTGCCAAGTGTATCTGCCAGGCAAAGCAGAAAGCTGCCTACAGTTTATTCTGGAAATAGGCAGCCTGTTCTGTATGTATGTAGTATTACTCTATATAATTAATTATGCCCTCCTAATAGGCAGTTATGAAAGACAAGACAATAGAATAAACGTTATATATACATTTAGTTTGCAGGTCCTAAGTCAACACTGAATATGACTGCACTATTTTACAAGAAGAGGTTCGTTTTTGATTTTAAGATTCTAAAAAAAGGTTTTTTGGCCAATTTTCTAAGGCTGTATTAGCAGTTTGCTGCAGTTCTTTCATCAATCTCCACCAAATCTGAAATGTATTTTTAAAAAGTCCTAAGAATTGGCCATAAATCTCTCCACCACTCCATGCCATTTGATGATCATCAATGTTCACTATTAATAGTTGTTTAAGCCTATTCACAGGTTTTGTGGCTCCATGTACACATCATGGGGTGTCAGCAGCAGGAAGAACAGAAGTTTTTTTTCCTTTGGGTGATGCTAATTCAGATAACTCTACATACATAGGCTTTAGAAAGCTTAGCATAACCCTAATGTCCTTCACATTAGTACTTTCTCTCGATTCTATAAATTGTCCATGTTATCTGTGATTAGTTTCCGATTCCTTCTTCGTTAATGCTTGAGGGATTTTTCCTTCAGTTTTCTGCCCTTTTTGAAAAAAAAAAAAATCGAGCAATTTGAGATACAATGAAAGGCATGCCTTTTCCTCCCTCAATGAATCAATGAATGACCTGTCCCTGACCCACCCATTCAGAAAAATGTCACAGAAAGGACAGTCCTCCGGATTTGATAGGTCAAAACGACGGAGCCCCGCCCACCCCCTGCTCCCGCCTATCTTTTAAAAGGTCCGCCTGGCAGCATGTGACTCAATTACCGCATGGGAGTAAAAAAGGGGAACGAAGCTAAGCAAAAAATGTCAAAATAATGAGCCAGAAACGGAGAGAAAGAAAGAAATATGAGAAAGATCAAACAGAAGAGAGGGAAAGGAATCAAGCTGGACAGATTTCCTGAGAGATATTGTTCTGTAAGTACTTATGTAATTGTTTCTTTAACATTGTTTCAAATTAGTCTCTGTACTTGCTGTAGATATATTGGTATTGGTCTCACTTGACCACACCAGAGAATCTGAGTAGGAATTTATGAAGCATGATCAGAATCCATGTGTCACAATATATGAAATGCTTGTGGCATGACCGAGAAAGAGCGGTTGAGAATGAGTGTCCTGGGATTTAGCTGTTGTGGGGGGAAGGTAATGTGTGTGGGGACTGTTAGAGGCCTATTTACAGTGCACCTGTCTCACATGGCGGTCCATTGAAAGTGATTATTCATTAAACACAAGATGGATGCCAGTGCGGACTAACCTTAAAGCTGTTTCTCGTTCTTCCTACAGGAGCAGGTGATAGGGTGAAATTCCAGCACTCTCCCTCACTGGCACTCCTCTTGGAAAAAAAAAAAGAGAAACATGAGTCAGAGTAAGTGGAGAATATGGAGGGGGAGTTTTGATGGGTGGGGAACGAGGGAGGGGTTGTTAACAGGCATTTCATGTCACCTTAGGATTGTGAAATTGTTTGCCAGGTTGTGTTAGGCAAGTGAGGAACAGGTTTGTGGTCGAGTAGTGGCTGTGGGTCAGGGAGAGGTAATTGAGGTCAAGACAATAGTCTTAAGCAAAATCGAAAGGAACGGCTGAAGGAGAAATGGGAAAGGAAAGAGGAAGAGACAAGAAATTACCTTCCTCTGCTTGTCCCCTACGCTAATGCAGTTTTATCTCTCGTCCCCTCCATAGACGAGAGGGAGCTTCCAGCTTCTGCTTCACTTATGTCTGAAGTTGACAGATTCTTTTAAGTTTCGTCTCTGCCTCTACCTGAGCCCAGTTTGCTGCAGTGTGTAGCAGATTGGTTGCACATCTTGTTGCACATATTTGAACAGAATATTCTTTAACCCAAGTATACCGTTGATTATTAGTACTAACAAAGTTACAAAATTACACAATCTTATTTAAGTGTGTGTTTCAGTGGACATTATGCTATTGCCACAGTGCCCTTGTTTCTCATGAAATGGAGAGTATCTGCCAGGCCTCAGCAGGTGAGAGAGAGAGCGAGATGAGCCATGTGGGTGAAGGGTAAAGCATGATTTTATGAATGGACTGTTTAAATGAGCCCTCTGATTGGTCAGTCATCTAGGTCAACCTGTCTGTAGTGAAATGTGACACTTTGCCATTTGGTGGTGTCTGTATTTTATATCTTACTTTAGACGCCAGTGACCCCTGCGTTATGTTAAGTTATAAACAAGCCAAATCAAAAAAAGTTGTTCTTTAGCACAACTGACAGTTCACACACTAACCTTATTCCCATTATTAGAAACAGGAAATACACACTGAGCTAAAATTAGTGTACAAGGCCACTTGTGGCATTGTGAAAGAGGGAGAAAGGGTGTGTGTGTGTGTGTGTATGTGTGTGTGTGTATAGGGTGGGATGAGGAGGTCATTAAGTGCAGATCTTGCTCTCATTTGCCTCTCAAACACATCCTGTTTTTTTTTACTCTCCATTCAGTCTTTCTTCTTGAATTCCCATAGCTTGGGGTTCACAGGCATGTCACTTGGAAACAGGCCAGTTTCTAGAGACCGAGCTTGGGGAAAGAAAAGGAGGAAGACAGAAAGAGAGGAAAAAGTGGGATTTAAAGAAAAGTATGCATGAAAGAGACAAAGTGAGAGAGTGAAGGAAACGTACTGTGACCAAGGTCAGAATTCCAATGTTAAAGAATTCAGATATGACCATGTGCCCTTGGTTTTCCAGCATGTCGGATAGTGGTATTCCTAAACTGTGTCAGCTAGAGGTGGCAATATTCCTTATTTTCCTATATATCTCCAGGCTTTTTTACTCATACATTTCTTTTATAGTGGTTAAAGTGGAGTAATTCTTACACACATTGTGAACCGTGTCTAAAACATGACCTAATTATAGAATCAGTATTTTTTCCTCACTCTCTTGACTTGAGCCCAAGATCATGCTGACTTCCTCTGCTCTGAGCCTCTTTTTTTTTTTTTTTTTTTTTTTTTTTTTGCTGATTCAGGGAAAATCTTGATGTGTCCTATTTCGTCACACAACCTGTGATGTCACGGAAACAGGCTGTCCAGCAAGCGGCAGTGGAAAAAGGGACACAGCAACCTTCAGCTACACAATAAAGTGACGGCAAGGGAGAGAGGTAGAGCGAGCGAGAGAGAGAGTACACTGAAAGAGTAGATCTCAAATGTAATGTCTCCCAACTTCTTGCATGACCAACGCAAGCCTAACTGCCACTGTTTAAAACCAAAACAATGCATACAGTATTAAAGGAAGGAGTACAAACAATCATTATGGGGTGGATAAGTGACCAATGGAACTGGCTACAATACCTTAGATTGAAGCCAATACAGGTTATTGACAATGTGCACTTGGAGATGGTCCAATAATGTAATGCTGTGATTATTTGCTCTAATTGCGCATGCTTTTGCTATGCATGATTAGCCCTGAACAGGGCAACCTGTTTGTGCTTCTGTGTTGCGGGTGTCCATAGTAAGCTTTTTTTTTTTTAAACCCAAGTGAGATGGATCAGCTCCTAATCTTCAGAGGGTTAAAAACTGCAGTAAATTCCTGTTTAACTTTCCACTGCCTGAACCCAAGGCCAGCACATTTGTCTTGTTTGATCTCCTTTTTTCCATGTCACATCAGCCTGCCACCCTGTTACCAACTGTACACCGGTCAGACAGAAGATGAGCCTCGTGTATCGGGGCAGCCAACTGTGGGTGGGGAAAAAAAAAGAAGTTATTCTCAATTTCCTTTTTTCTTACAGGCTTGCTGGGGAGAAAAATTACGAAGGGGAACCACGCTCAAAAATTCCAAATGCCAATCGTCACCACTGCAAACCATGACCAGGTTTCTCAAATCCCTTAAGGACCTGCAGAGGATTCATTTTTGTTCCTACCCAACTTAACACAGGGAGAGTAAAAATGTAGATTGTCTCTGAGGAACAGTTCAAGAATCACAGATCTGGGTGCTTGAGAACAAATGCAGTGAAAGTTAAGAGGAGTAAATTTAACCTTTATTGGTACATATGGGATCCCATACAAATTGTTCAATGTTTTTTTTTTTTATTCAGGTAGTTCCATCCTGGCTTGCTCAGTGTTCTTGTTCATTTTAGCTCCACCACACACAACACTCCGCTGAACTGGAGGGAATGTATCCGTGTATTTCAGCTAGTTGGATTCTTAGAGGCCTCTTGGTTGCTCAGTAGTCAGTGTAGGTCCTGTCTGCCTATCAGCAGCTACATCTGGCTACTGGGTCTCTAATGGGCTTCCCACACTGAACACAGAGATGGATGACAGGCCTTTCTACTAATCCTTGTAGTTGATGGTTTTGTAGTGGCTTTTCTATACAGTTACACAAAAAAAACAATTAAAGGGAACGAGAACAGCCGCTTATCGGGAGAATAACCTTGAGTTACAGTAGGAAAGAATGCAACTAATTAAGATCAAGACTTGAACCCAAGTGGTGTTAAAGTTTTGGGAGGAAAAATGTATTCGTCCAGGAGATGGTTTTGTACCTGGCATTCAGTGTAGAAATCTGTGTTTGTGAACCTACAGCTACATTGTCTGCTGGGTTTCAGGTCCATCTTATAAACGGCTTCTGGCATCACGTTGTAAGGTGAGTACTGTGAAAAGACTCAAATTGCATGGTCACTGCAATGATGAACTTAAATAAATGCATTACTTTAACTATGTTGTCTGTTGTTCATTTCAAATCAGGTGTTTGCAATTTTGTTTTACATCACTTCCAAAGCTTTTAAACCAGGTGCACAACAGACAAAAAAAAGGCAAGAACCACAATGAGTTACACATTTCTGCTGTTTTCTTTGGCGTTATGCAGGTTAACACACATCATGGTTGCTACCTAGCACCTCATAGAACAGGACTCTTGTACACACAAGACAAAACTGAACTAAAAAGCAATTGGCTTTGATTTATTTTTTTTGGTAAACCACAGTAACTGAGCAGGGTAAATCTAAATTCACCTTGGCTGTAGACCCAAAACAAGTGTTTTTTTTTTTTGCCACCTGTAACCCTGAGTCATATTCTCCCACTTCCAATGAATTTACCAGTGATGACTCACCTCATATTAATGCACTCCTACCCATCATCCATCCATTCATTAGTTAAACAGAATGAATGGGTGAGTGACCGCTCTAGAAAGAGACATGTTAACTGCAGGACAGCTAGCAATGGAAGATGAGCACTGTTAAATGCAGCCACTCAACTGATCAGAGAATTTGAACATGTGAAAACAAACCAACTGGAATGCTGGTGACCAGGATCTCGGCACTACATCACCTTAAATGGTCAAACCCATTCATCAAGACTTCCTTAGAAGTTCAAAATTGGCCTTTTTGGGTCAATCAAAAGCTCTTCAAGCTATGGTTAAAAATAATTGCTCCAATTAAATAATTTTAAAATATTTTCCTCTGAGCATCTTGCACTATATTTACAGTGTGAATGACATCACTAGTATGTTACAGATGTAACCAATAATGCCTTTTTAAAGACAAGATAACTGGACACTGCGTGTCATTGCATTCAAACAAAAGGTGCATGGGTATGCTGTGAACTTGTTTTAATAACTCATAAAACATTCTTCAAACAAAACAATTTAATGGTTTCTGTACAACGCTTGCTAAGCAGTTTTATTTCTATATAGAAAATGCAGGAGTAGAGTTTAAATGACAGAACTCCTTCAAATTTAATGGCAGGTACTCCGGGAAAAATAACAGCATTCCATCAACAAATATCTTCAAGCAATAAATATGTATTTATAAATAGTGTAAATGTACATCAAGATTAGAAACAACCAAGGGGGGGATGGGGGAGGGGGAAATCACAATTTAAACTTTATTTCTTAGTCTATGTGCAATCCATTTTTCTTTGTGACTTGGCTGTTAATTTTTTTTTTCTTCCTCATTTTTTCCTTTTTCTTACATAAACAAAAATATTGAACATCATGGTTTCAAAATAACAAGACAAAACTTAAAAGCAGTAAAAAATTATATCACCTAAATCTTCACATTACAAAGTTTTTTTGTCTTATTTTTGTAGATTTTGCCATCCAAAGAAGTCATAAAATTGCTATCTACCATACAAAAAGACCAGCTAGGCTAGTGCCCCCTTAGGTAAGGGACGACCTTTGAGACACAAGGAAAAAGGATCATGTATCAGCCCATTAACAAAATACCAAAAAAAAGGAAAGGAAAAAAGGAAAACTGATGGGTAAGGGGTGGGGGGAATGTCTCAAGTCAGTAGTCTTTTAAGTGACAATGCCAGTTGTGACAGACAATATGTACAAAACATTTTTCCCATAATTTTCTCCCCCATGTTTAATTTATATCTGTAGAGAAGCAGAGCCGAGCCGTATAGAAGGGAGAGGTCTGGGGAGAGGAAGTGCATCCACTACCACCCCCTGTAGGCCGACACGACGCACTGCAGTTTATCAACAGGTTGCATAGACACACAGCCGCTCCAGCTGGCAGCCCATGGTCACCAGCCATGCACCAGACTGCCTCAACTTTCCTGAATATCAGAAATGGTCCATTTTTATAAAGTTCCTGTAATGTGATATTGTCCACAACTACAGAGTCTTAATGTCAAGATGAAGATGAATGCAAAGGGGGAGCCTAGAAGAAACAAGAGAAAAGTTATTAAAAAAAAATTCATTCTCTAATAAAGCCATAGTCTTATTTATTAAACAACTGCACAGTCATGACCCCCCCCCCATACCCATAATTCCCCATTTCCACCATCCATATAAATATGACAACATCTAAATAAGGGCTGGGTATAAGACCAAAGTGCAGCTGATGCTCTGTATGACCGTAAGAAAAATAAACAGAACTTACTAATGAGAACTGGTCATAGACCTGCATGAGATCCTCCATCCTGTACTGTTCTAGCACCACAAAGCCATCTAGGTCACTGCTGCCCTTGCGCGCACAGTCCTGGCAATGAACCACGAACGTCTTCCGGGAGTAGCTTTCACTCGTGACGAACAGAAGATTGAAAACTTCCACCTACAAAATATATTTGATTTCATGTAAGAGATTTACCCAGCAGTTTAAGAAAACTGATCATACATACATACATACATACATACATACATACATATACACATACACAAGCTTTAGATTAACTACTTTTTCTAATTTTTTACTTTTCATTCAAGCAGTTTGATTACAATGAATAACCTTAAAATGGTACAACGTGGTAAGTGTTTACAATAAATAAATACAGCAAAAATAAAAGGTTTAGGTCACCAAAACACTGAAATGATGTAGTTTTCACAGACAATGCTTAATGCTTTTCTCCAAGCATTAAGAAACACAAAGCATAAAAAGGTTAGCTTGCAGCTTTCCTGCAATAATGGAAGGTAAATTAAGCCCTGAAGTTAAATGCAAAGGATTCCTGCAGGTGCCCCAACTTATGCTGATGACCTACAAACCCTCATCCTGAACAAAGGCAGAGATGAAACACATTGTTCCTACAACCTCTGATGCATTATTACCACAATACAGTATTGCAGAAAGTAGTACTGAATATCGGCATCAGAATGATGAAGAAAGGGCAAGAAACAAAGACACTGTAAAACGACGAAAACTTCAGAAGACAAGAACTCCACATAAGATTCAATTCAGGAAAGAGCAGCACAGACTTAAACTCCATGCAGCTGGATTGGGATTAATTGGACGGGAGGAGTCAAAAGTAAAGCAGTAAACGTTGGGCCACCTCTAGTAATTATTTGCATCAACTTTGAGGGCTTTACTCATTTCCTGTTCTTCAGTAATGCTGCAAGTTAACCTGGTCCTTAAATCCATGAAATATTCATTATTGTTTTCTGTGACCTTTTTTGTGGGGGTGGGTTTACCATTTAAGCCTATTCTCTGTAATCTACCTGCTTAAATGAACAGTAAAAAACTGGAAAAACAGTGTTCAAATTCGAATGAAAAGTGGCAAATACATAAAAAATATACATATAAAAAATGTAATTAAATGACCCACCTCACAGATGGTGCAGTAGCGTGCAGGTTCGTCTCTGCTCCTTCCGTGCCAAAGGGTCTCCTTTCCTGATGCCACCAGTGCCTCCTTTACTGTCTGACACTGTTTCAGTGTTCGCAGCAAGCAGAATCTGAAAACCAGAACAGTCACAATCAGACTACAGAGATACAACTCTGGGAAGGTTTCTCATCCCACTTCATAGCAACATACAAAGCTTTTACTTTGACATGCTTGACAAAATTTCACTTGTGAATGCTCCAACCTAGAGCATTTGTATTAAAATAAGCAGCATAATTTTATATATAAAATCTAGAATTGCTAATTTGTAATCTGTTTTATAAGGGGCTCCTGTAAATACCAAATTTTGGACTAGTAAATGCTAAATGATCCAATTGCTAACACCCCCAATAATGTAAAGCTATATGGTAAAGGAAATGAAAGAAAAAGTGTTTATTTGTAACCAGTTACCAGAGACCACCACTTTCTTTGTCCTCGTTTAATATCTAAAGGCAAATACTGCATACATAAAAGGCTTAAAAGACACTGTGGATTGCAAAAATGCAGTGGACTGACGTGCTATTTCTCCTCCATGACGCTGTTGTTTTAAATTAAGCCTGCTACTTGCTTCAGATTTGGTTTAAAAAGCAGTAAAAATGACACTTACTTGATCATCTCAAAGAGCTTGTGGTCAGATACTTTGATGTTTCTTGCCATGTTCCAGGAGAGATGCACCATGGGAACTGTCGACTTGACACTCTGGAGCTTGTTCCACTCGTAGCGTTCCACAGCCAGCTTATACTGATGTGCTGTGGAGAACAACCAGCCTCATAAATAAAGCACGAAGTTTCACACACCCAACTCCACCCTACAGGTAGCTTAAGACCATGTTTACACACAGCATTAACGTGCATCTTGGGTGATCCGATCACAAGTAGTTTGCATTCGAATGCGTCCCCACATGTTTCTAGCGACCACTTGTGAGCAGATCTCCCTTCCCTGCATAAATCACATACATTTGCATCAAACAAATGTGTTGTTTCTAACTGGCAAGAGGCAGCAACGCACTTCAGGTCTGATCAACCAGATCTCAAAGTGTCTTGGCTGCTTTCACACCTGCACTTAGCACTGTCCACTTGTTATCACTAAAGAGGTTAATGTTAATACCAGTCGTATATAATATCTGATATCAGCATCGGACCACATTTTCTAGTGTTCTGTGCAACCACATGAATTTCATAATGTGACTCCACTGGTTATGTTCATCACTAGTTAAAACTAGATTCACAGTATAACAAAGTTAAAATAACTATGTCACTGTGAACACACCCAAGCACCAAAAGAAAATGGGACCTCTGCATTTAACCAATCACACGTGGCGCAGCAGGCAGCTATCAACAGCGCCTGGGGAGCAGTGAAGAGGGATGGTACCTTGCTCAAGGGGACCTTAGTCGCTAAGGGTGCCGTACTGCTAATCCCATGTGACACTAGAATAAGTGCAGCAGTGGATTGTAACTGCAGGGATTACTTTATTAGCATATATGCTCACAATATCCCATGTCCATTCACAGAGTAAAAATTAACAATTTTCCTCTTGCACTGGTGTCAAATGGTTAATCAGAGGGGAATACTCATGAAGTCACACCTCAAGCCACATGTACAGTGTAGAACAGATTGACAGGCACATAAACGGCACATAAACAATGATAAACAACGTACCAGTAAGTGGGCCCACATTCCAGGAGATATTATTGCACCAGCCAATGGCCTGAACCCAATGCACCGTGCCTGTGTTGAGCCATACCAAGTCTCCAGGCCGCTGGATAAACCGGTATACCGGGACGTTAGCCTCGTACAAGTCCTCAAGATTAGGCCACCACGAACCCATTAGGAAATTGATGTTGTTCTTTTCACAGAATTCACTCATCATTCCCCAGTATGGCTCAGGCACAGCAAACCACTCACAGTCCCCTGGCCCAATGTTGATGTTCACAGAGCAGAAGTTGTTATTTTCTTGATGACCTAAAAATGGATGGAGGTTTACTTAATTATTCAGCACATTTATGTTTACAGATTATTTACTATGACCGCCTGGGAAATTATGAGAACATGCTTCAGAAAAGGACAAAAGACTGAAAAAGATTAGGTTGATGTGAGCAAGTATGTTGATTAACCCAAATATATTGCTACTGACCAGGTGTTCTACTGCCAGGGACCTTCATGAAGAGCTGAACAGTGTTCATTCCCAGGATGGTGTGTCCAACGTGGCTAAGCAGATTCCCTGCAGACACAACCCTACCAAATGCAGGCAGCTTACTCAGCTCCTGTAGCTGCAGCTTCCACCTAGAGGGGAGCACACAACAAACAGGTAATGCAGGGTTTACCTCACGTATCTGGTTTGATGAACTCAAAGCAGAAAATGCAGCCACTTACTTTTTCTCATCTGAAACATCAATATTTGTCCCAAACTTTATCTGCTTGAAAGGGCCTTTCCGTCTTCTTGCAACACTAATGAGAAAGGAATATGGAAACTTCAATAAAGGCAAGAATAAAAAAGTAATTAAAAGACCCAGAAATGCATAAAATCATACTTTTCTGATGAAGACATCTCAGAGTCGGAAAGCTCCTTCTGGCCCTTTTTCTCGTTCTCCTCCTTAAAAGACAAACAGATTACATTTCAACAGAAGCACAGAAGGTTTGTATGAAGTGCTGTACATGCAAGGTGTTTTTGTCTTTAGGTGCTTCAATGAATAACTACTGGGACTGAAGGTGGAAACTGGAAAAAAAATTATTTCAAATAGAACCTATGAAGAAGTGTTTAGAAACACCTTACCCGTAGTGACTCCTGGAAGGATGCTGCCTGGTACTGGGCGTACTTGGCAATAGTGGTAAGTGAACGGCTGCTTTCGCATCTCCACTGCTTCCTGGTACCACTGGTGTCCCAGTTCTCATCAGCTGGCTGGCACAATTGTGTTCGCACCTCCACCAGGTGCTCTGGGTTAGCCTCCACTAAAGTTTTAGTGGAAAACAGGCCAAGGTCTACAAAGACAAAAGGGAAAACAAGCAGAAAGTATGAACATGTGTAAGCATAAACTGCATGAAAGTGGACCACCACATAACTAGCAATAATATCATTTAATGAATCATTTCACAGTCTTGGGATTACTTAAAACATTAGAGAAAGCTGCTGAATATAAACAGTTTACATAAAAGGGTTGTTACAAATATTTCAGATTATTTGGTTTTAAAAAGATCTACAAACTTAATTATGGTCAGTCACTCGAAGTAAATTTGACATGGCAACTAGTATTCAAAAATACTGTAAAGCCAGCCAACCTTAATTAATGCATGAAAGTACAAGTTTCCAATACGTAGGGAAAAAAAATAGACAGACACTGAGAATGGATAGCAAATGCTGTGTAAGGTTGTCCTCAGAAGCAGATTACAAATACTCACTGGTATTTTATTTGAAAGTTCAATAAAATTAAAACATAATCAGTCGCTAATTGTATCTCACCATGCACTTGAATATTGTTGTACTTCACTCTGCACTTTTTCACTCTGCACTTGAATATTGTTGTACTGCAGCAGTTCGTACAAGCGCTTGGCACATGTATCTACTACTGTAGTTCTCTCTTTAGTAGTATACGAACTTGGCATATGGAATTTCCTCTTTGGTAGTTTAGGATCTTGGCGTGTTTATCTATTGCAGTA